>CM026211.1:2227972-2450472 GCA_014839995.1 Xenentodon cancila | reverse complement strand
CTTTATTTGGCAAACGTGTCCTGCAACTTTGCTTATGTAATATGTTGAAACGTTAGTTACTTAAGACAGTTAATTGCTTGGTCTGTAAAGGGGGAAATGTGCTGCTCCAGGAGATAAAATGTTAAAATGATGGTTTCCTTTTTGTTTAAATTTTGTGTTAGCCTCTTCTTCCTCTCTTTAAGCCTGGAGTTAAATGGGATTAAATGCATATCTCAGATAACATTCTGCTGAAAGAATCCCTAGTCATATTCTTGCACTGAGTGTCTTCATCTCTCAGACACATGCTGCCAAATGCTGCTTATCCCTGTATTAGATTCATGTAATGGCACTGGGACAACAGTAATTTTTCATCTTCCGCCTCTTCCACTTGCCTTTCATCTCCCCCATTCTTCTTCCTCCCTCAAAAACTCAGTGAAAAGGATGTATCTGGTTCCAAACAGATGCACCGGAAAACAAAACAGCCCCACTGGCCACCTGAGCACAGGCGGGAATGACTCCAATCAGCCGATCCAAAGAGGCCGACGCAGTCCCCAATCCATCTCTGGGGCCTCGATCCAGCACCAGACTGAGATCCGTTCATTCTGACCTGGACCTGGGTTGATGAAAGACTTGGAGCAAGTTTAAAGGAGGAAGAGCTGTTTGGATCATTGAAGAACACAGAAACATGCTCTGGAGTCTCCGCTGTCAGAAGCTACAACCAAACCAAAAACAAAAAAAAACAAAAACGTGTGTGGTTGTGTGTGTGTGTGTGTGTGTGTGTGTGTGTGTGTGTGTGTGTGTGTGTGTAAGAGATTATAAACCCTGGTATTTCACTTTGTAAACATAGTGTAAAAAATTGTGTTTTGTGTGGTGCAGTACTAAAGTTCATCAATTTTAAAGTTTATAATGTCACTAAAACCTGTTTAGAGGACATTTTCTTCACCTCCTGGTTTTCCACAGCTTGTTCTGAAAGAGTTATCAAGTATCTGCTTGAAAGTTTCTTAGATTAGCTCAATGTCAGGCTGTTTTGATGAACTACTTTCTGGGAACTTAGGTGGGTAAACATTTAGCTCCTTATCCAGTGCAAACACCTGCAGGCCAGAGGAACTGGTCCTGGAAGCTGATGTTAGACTTTCCCCCACACCGATCAAAGCGGCAGTCTTCTTCACACGGTGGAGGAGCTTGCAGTGGCTTATCTGGCAGCGGAGGGCATTGTGAGAGAACGCTCTCTTACAATCATGTTTCACTTATTAGGTCATAACAAGGAAAAAAAGAAATCATCTGGTCTTTACCAGGTCTCAACATGCTGTCAATATAAATTTCACAAGAGAAAATGCAGAAGCAGTTTTATCATCATGTGGAGTCATTTAATAGCTCGAACCATCTTTAGCACCATTAACTTGAAGTAATACTTGTCTGTCTAAAATCACTGCAGAGGACCACTTTCTTTTTCTTGTTTTTACAAGTCAGTTCACTGTGGTACTTTATTTTTTTAGCATTTGTTTATGCACAGCTCCTTTAAGGTGAAACCACAGTATTTCAGTGTTTGACATCTAGTTTCAACTGGAGCATTGTTACACACCGACTCCTTTCTTTTCCAGTCATTGTTATGTAAATTTGCTGGTGTGTTTGTGATCACTCTCCTGTTGCACGACACGAATTCAACCAGGCTTTAGCTGTAAGACAGATGGTCTCACATTACAGACTAGAAGATTCACATTTGCAGAGAAGTTGACTCAGTGACTAAGCTGTCCAGGTCCTCCGGCTTCAAAATGAGCCCAAATCGTCACCCCTCCATCACCGTGCTTCACTACTGATATAAGATGTTTGTGCTGATGTTTTTCCTCTTTGGTACTGTGTTAACAGGGTGGCGGAAATAAACAGTCCAATTATAAATTCAACCTACAACAGACCATCAACTGCTTAGGCAAAACCATTTTAAAGTATTACTTTTTTTAATGGGTTTTATGCTTTTATATTTCAGCCATGTCATTAATAAAGTTCAGTGGTAGTAAAAAGAAAAACATTTCCAAAATTATTGGTGGGAATTTTAGAATAGGCTCCATCTTGATAACTTAACTACAAACTTGTAAAAAGAGCGACATTCCCACATGAAAACATCTTACAATTAAATAACAACAGGGTTATAAGTCTTTTTTTACTTCGTCCCACACCGCTTATACTCCTCTTCCATGGTTATTCCTCACCTTGACTACTGCAACGCTCGTCTGCAGGTCTTCCAGCAGGCACAGTTAAACCTCTACAGATGGTCCAGGACGCAGCGGCACGTCTGGTGCTCAGAACTCACGTCACAACGTTACACACTGAACTACACTTGCTCTCCTCCACTCCCCAAATAAAGTTCAAACCACTAATGTTTGAGTTCAAAGTGACCTCTGGGTCTACACCCAGCTATTTAAAGTCCATCATCAACGCTTATACTCCTGTCTTCCTCGTCATTTGTGGTTCCACGCAGGTACCAACTACAGTTGCTATCAAGGCATTTGCTCAGATGCAAACTTCGAATTGGAACAGAACTTTGCCTGCAGTTGTTCATAAATACGTGTGCACATTGAGAAAGAGCTTTGTAAAGGCGTCCCTGGCCTGGCGCTTCTCAGCAGCAGTCCTGCTCTTTAAGCACAGTGGATAAGCTGGTGAATCTGATCTCCAGCCAGAAAAGTTGGGCTTTGGAAGTACATTGTTGACAGCCTGGAATAAGAAATTTACTCTGTGGGGTTTAGATCTCCAAAGTGTAGTCCTGGAGATCATGTGTTCCACTGCAGAGCGACGACTTACCCTAAATCAATCGATAACAATTTATGAGAGTGCACATCTGGATACGAAAGCAGAGTGGATTATACGTTGGAGTGAGAGAGGGACTACATGTTCCCTGCAGCTTATCATAAGTCAGTCAGAGTCAGGGAAAACAGTTTTTCCCGTATATTCACTTGTATGTGGCCACCTGTCATTATAAAATGATGCTAGTCACAAAATGTTTCTGTGTTTTTGCAGCTGCGTGCCCTCCTTTCAGACTTCCACTCTGATAAACTCTGAAAAAGACGCACCTGCACTCCATCTCCCCCTGCTGAATAACGACGCCCCTCCTCTGAGCTCTCCGAGCTTTTCCACTGCAGTCTCTTTATTTCTCTCCTGACATCCGTGTGGAATCTCAAGTTAAATTTTTAAGTCAGGCTCACATGTGGATCCACAAGAGCTTCCATAACGTTTTGAAAAGCCATTTCCAGAATAAATAATGTGTTCTTTGTACACTTTACTATGTGCTCCTAGTTTGCAGTAATTTATGTGTAAAGTTTACATTTACTGTAAATATTCTTGAGCTAAAATATGCTTAAAAACAACTAATCGCAGAACTACTTCTAACTGGTTGACCTTCGCTTTATCTCATTTTCCTCTCTGATGCCAACAGGAGATGACTGGTAGAAAGCAAATTCAGAAACTGGGCTATAAGACATACAGCACGTTTGTGGCCATTTAATTAATAGCTCAAGGAGTCTTCGTGTGTGCTGACAAAACATCACACCAATGTGTTTCATCCCTCCTCAAGCAGCTTTTGTGTAAATAGGAAATTTAAAACATGGATTACCAACAGGTACATCACTATTCCTGGATGGTATTAACCACTGACGATTTAACACTGAAATGACAGAAACAATCCACCACTGTTCTGCCTTCTTTATAAAAGAGGGTTGTCTGAGTCATGCGTTTTCTTGGGAGAAACCGTACAGTTTCTGAGGAAAAGCACAATGTTTCGCATATGGAAGCTCTATGTGGTCTGTGCAGTCAGGTTTCATTTGTAAAGCTGCCACTCTTCACTGTTTCGCATATGGACACTGTTTTCCATTGTCTGTGAGAAAGACTTTTACAGATTAAATGAGGTATGCTTGCAACATGGGCTGAAGACACCATGGGAATTTGAAGTGCCCAAAACAACATTACGAGTGTCAGGGAGGGATATGAACTGTAGTTGAAACTGGGAGGTTGTCATGTCTGACTGAGCAGAGGTAGGAAGATGATGATGATGGGTAGGAAGCTAGAGCTCATCAGTAAACACTCAATTAATCAAGAAAATTTGACTGCCATCTGCTCTGCTGCACACAGAGGAGTGAGAAGGGGAGGTCGGGGACGAAAGGGGAGAAAATGAGGAAGAGAAAAAGCTGCAGTGTGGACATCCCAGACAGGCACAATTAGAGACCTGACTGCAGATATGAAGACTCACCACCGGGCCACCCAAGAGGAGCTCAAATTGAGTGTGCAGAGAGATTTGAAGTACAGGATCAGAGACAGAAGGGAATAGAGGAAAGCTGGTGAGGTTTTACTTGAGTTATTCTGTACACACCAAATCCAGAGCCTTTTGGAAAGCATCCGCCAGTGCCTCAGCAGGTGCATGTCCTCCTGTGATAAGGACGGCAGTCTGCGACAAAGACTCTGAAACAGAAGGGATCTGGGTTTGATCACAATGTCCTCAAATACAAGTGTAAATTTGGCAAAACAGAAGATCCTCTCAGTGTAATACAGCTAGTATCGGTGAACTGAAGAGGCACTTTACAAGGAATCAACTGAACACACAACAAACCAGATCAGAAGGGAAGATAATTGAAAACTGAATGCTGACTCTTGCACAGTTCCTCTCTTCAATTGTGAAATGTTGCAGGATTGTTTGCAGAAGCAGACTGTTCTTGCCGTGCTGTAGTCCATTTTTATGATTTTGTGACGTGCGTGTGGTCAAACTGATCAACATATTCTCTTAATTTTCAGTACAGTTCTCCATTTGCACAGGTTTTCTTGAGCTGCAATAAATGAATAAATAAATCAGGTGCACCCTAAGTTGTGATTTTGGGGGGGATTGAAGCTCTTTTTTCTTTATCTTAAATCCATTTATTTCATAAAATAAAATATTAAACAATACCGAGACACCCTGAGCTTTGGTCAACATTTCACCATTTCCACAAAGAATAACTGGCTTACAGCTTCCCAAACCCTCCAATTTGGCTGAATTAAGACAATCCTGCAGAGAAGAGTGGACCAAGGTTCCTCCACAGTGATGAACATGAAAGACTCACTGTCAGTTATGCAAACGCTCACTTGCAGTTGCAGGCGTCAAGGCTGACTGGACAAGTTAATAGGTTTCAGGGTGGTGCGGATAGTTTTTCTTCCCTTAATAAATAAAACCAAACATTAAACTGCATTTTGCATTTACTCAGGTTATCATCGTCGATAAGTGTGACCAAAAAAAATAAAGAATAGAAAAAACTCTGTAAGGGGGTAAATACTTTTTACACTGTAGATATTCAGACCCCATCAATGAACTACAGACACATGTGGCTGTTTGAGAGATGACTACTAAGACATCAGGTCACACACACACACACACACACACACACACACACACACACACACACACACACTAGTGTCTGTGCATGTGAGCACTCAGACATGCACTCACAAACTGAAACACTCTGCAGTTACTCAAACTGACAGATGTGAGAACTTCCTTCCACATCTTCTCTACAAATCAAACAATGAATTCATTCACTTTGGAGGCTCTGGGAATTATCGCTGCACACCTCATGTCATCATCAAACAGGTACTTGTTGGTCCAGGTGCTGGTGGTGTGAAATATGGGGCCCTGATTATTTCCACTGCTCTGACTGTGATGGCGTCGCTTGTCCTGACTTGCTCACCGCGGCATTCAGCGACTGCTTACACTTGCCCTGTTTCATCAGGCCAAACAACAATACGGAGAGTTTCTACATCTGTGAACAGCGACAGGCTATTTTAGTTGAATGTCATCCATCCACTTCTAACTGCAGACTACACAAAAAGAGACTAAATCTGTTTGAGAAGATTGTACAGAAAACAGCCGTTCATGTATGCATGTCTATATACATACTTTAAAATGTAAGATCACAAAGTCCTTCATTTACAAACCACATAGGCTGTGTGAAGGCCACTTTAGGAGGACATTAACTTACCTTTGATAATTGACTCTGCAGCGGCCAAATCCCTTTTGTAGGTCACCTGGGTGACAAATAACTTTTTACTCCAAATATATATAAAAACAAATCATATTAATTTCTGAGCCACAATTGAGCAAAGTATAACACAGAAAAAACAAGGCAAATATGATTTTGCTTTCCATTTTTTCAATACAAGTAAAACTGCTTAAAGCAGGGAAAAACATTCAACAGGTCCAATTATTGGATAACAAAATAATGCTATGTTAAATGTGCAAAAGAGCATTTGTTCCACATGTTCTGCTCCTGCTTACCATCTCAGCACTCTCAATCCACAACTCCTAACTTTTTATTTAGTTCTAAAAAAGATCAATGCTCACATGATGCACCGTGGGCTGTGGTGTGATCCATGCAGGCCACAGACCATCCGGGATTAATCACAGCCCGATCAATAGTTCAGAAATAATCTAAATCCAACAGGATGAATTTACAGTGACTGCTGTGACTTAGAGTTTTTTTTTGTTTTTTTTTTTCTACATTTTGGGAAACAATAAAAAGAAATATATTTGTCTTGCCTCCAATGCAGTAAATAATTAAGTTAAGGACCTATAACATGATGCATAAAAGGGGGTACACTGCAATTCCTCCTTAGTGGATTTCATTTAGATTTATGTTTATTATTAGATATTATTATCAGTTTAATATGGATACAGCTGTAATAAATACATGTTTTAAAAAAGGTTTTATATTCTTTTAAATCAGAAGTGGCCATGGTTGGAACAATAAATTAAAATTGCCAAAACAAATTACAGTTGTTGCATCTTTAAGTTTTGAACAGAGATTTGACACATAAATAAGGACTTGTAGATGACACTAATCGTGACTGGCATTACGGGAACACCAGCTTGTGACTCCTTATTAGGCTGTGGTTTGGCAACGTGAGATTTGAGGTCTTTCCCAAACAGACTTCGGCACATGATGGGGATCAATCACAAACAACACAAGCCTCAAACAACGCAACACTTCACATTAAAATAGTGTCTAAAACAACCCCCTTTTTTTTGTTATCATCATCCACATCACATCCACATCATCAAGTTTTACAATCAAAGCTCCAGAGATGAGGCGGTTTTACTGTGCCCAAATCCATCCGTACTAATATATATATATATATATATATATATATATATATATATATATATATATATATATATATATATATATATATATATATATATATATATATATATATATATATATATATATATATATATATATATATATATATATTACTAGAAAAGAAAACCTGCTCTTTTCGATTTTTCATACTAGCAACATATTAAAAAAAAAAAAAAACTGCAGCAGAAACATGTTTAACACTCATTTTAAAAGGTAACATGTAATTTAAAATGGTTTGCACCATCTTTGTGATATAAACAAGGCCCAGAGTTTAGACGATAGTCAGGTCACTGCGCCCTGTGTTACATTTTAAAAGGCTAAAACAACTTTCTACAAAATATGCTAAATGATTCAAGGGATTTCTTTCTGTCCATTTGATAAATCAGTGGAGGGCATGCAGCTGTAAATGCCAAAATATCTGTGAATGCACAGTTCCCAACCCACCGCAGGACGCTGGCGAGCTCACCTTCCACAGTGTTGGCGGACCCTCGATGAGCTTGGCATTGGTGCCACAGTACTGCAGAGCCAGATGGAGACACTCGGTGCCAAAGTCAAAGTCTGACTCAGTGCACTGCAGGAGACACAAAAGAGCAGAGCAGCTGTGGGTGGCAGCTGACTACAATGTGTTTTCATCACAATCAGGGGGGTTATGGGACACTTCATTTACCGCCTGTCTTGGTCAATGCCCTTCAACGTATGATTTATTTCATGAATTTAATTGTTTTAGATCAAAAGAAAGGCAGAAAAAAAAGTATCTGGTTGAAAAACATCAAAACGCTTCCTACAAGGGGGAAAGATTCACCCTGAGGAATTTATGCAATCAACAGATTTGCCATCAGCTTTCAAAACTGATGTTAAATTTGTTGCACACATGGAGGAAACTGTAAGTGAGGTCTCTCTGTTGTTGCTCCCAGCAATTGTGGAAATGTGGTCAGCTTCTTCATACTGAAGGCCTTCACAAACAAGAATGAAATATCTACGTTGTGAGATGTGAGTTACCAAATAACACAAGATGTTTTGGGTCTCATCTTCGTAGCAGTGAGCTACAAACAACAAAATTAGAGGTCGACACTTATATAAACCAGCCACGGCCATTTACAACCTCCACTAACCTCGGCACGTTTTTTTTTTCCTTTAACCAATGCTGATCGTATTTGTATTTGGATGCCATAGTATGCAACTGATATTCTCAATCGAGATATCCCGTGACATTGCATTGTAATATGGTTGGATCAAAGCAAACTTAAACTCGATCCATGTACAGAAAATGTGGCTACAGTTAAGACTGCCCAGTTTTATGCTCTATCACCGCTATTGCGAGGGAGCGGGGAGGGGATACTTCAACAACTCAGTCTGAGATGGCAGCGTGTCTCGTTCAGAGCAGGGCTGTTCTGGTCCTCGTGGGCCGCTTTCCTGCACGTTTTAGATGTTGCCTGCTTCGACACACCTGATTCTAATAAATGCATCATTGACGACCTGTGCAAACCTAGATGACAGATGACAGCCTGATGGGGATTCGGATTTAATCAAAGAGCGGAGTTGCCCAACCCCAGTTTGGAGCTTTTTGTCCCCTTATGGCTTACCAGCTGATATCAAAGCGTCTTTGTTGCTTTGTTTACCTTCATCTACTATTTGTTCAAAGAGCCACTTTCTTTAGATCACAACCTGAAATTTCAGCAGACGCTTCACAGGAGTATCTGCCCTCCTGGGGCCTTTTATTGTGCTATCTACATTGTGATCGGCAACAATGTTTACACAGGAGAAGCTCATCACATGAATCTGGCGTCACCACATTTTTCAGGAGATGCTTCAGAGGATGCTGTTTTCTTTGGCTGATTGAGTACTGGCCCCGTGACACTCTTATCTTTCTGAATTAAGATTTAGGATGTCCCCCACTAATTTCATCAGATTCATGTGACAATTTTTCCTATTTTTCAGAAACACAAGCTGTCTCAACTCCACCATGGATTATGGAATATTATGTTAAAAAACAAATACCTCTCGTAGGCTGCAACCAACAATCATTTTGACATTCAGCCAATTTTGTCCGTTAGTTTTTTATCTAGTCGGTTAGTCAACAATTATTTCTGTCATTTCCTTCACATGCCTTGGTGCCTGTATGAAACGACAGCTGTTTTTATATATATATATATATATATATATATATATATATATATATATATATATATATATATATATATATATATATATATATATATATATATAAAAACAGCTGTCGTTTCATACAGGCACCAAGGCATGTGAAGGAAATGACAGAAATAATTGTTGACTAACCGACTAGATAAAAAACTAACTGACAAAATTGGCTGAATGTCAAAATGATTGTTGGTTGCAGCCCCATGTATGTATGTTTTTGTTGTCTCCAGGAAAAATGTTTGACATAAGCAGCCAAATGCTCCACTTTCTTCCGTAGCTGGCTGGTATTTTGGTTTGGCTCCTATAGTGGAGTCATCACAGCTCTGTTCCAACTGCTGGTAACTAATAATGAGAGGAAATAAGCTTTAAAAACAACAACAACAACATTATTTTTTCATTATGTTCCACCATGCTTATGTGTTAATCATTTCTCTTCCTGACCTCACTTTAATTAAGATCAGTCTGTAGAGTTGACTATCCTTCCATCCATTATCTATACCCGCTGTATCCGTTTCCGGGTCACGGGGGTCTGTCGGAGCCTATCCCGACGCATATCAGGCGAAAGGCAGGGGTCCACCCTAGACAGGTCGCCAGGCTATCCAGGGCCACATAGAAGACAAACAACCAATCACGCTCACATTCACACCTAGGGAGAACTTAGGATGATCAATTAACCTACCCTGCATGTTTTTGTACTGTGGGAGGAAGCCGGAGTACCCGGAGGGAACCCACGCAAGCACAGGGAGAACATGCAAACTCCACACAGAAAGACCCACCGGGCCGGGAATTGAACCGGGAATCGTCTTCTTGTGAGGCAACAGTGCTAACCACTAAGCCACCGTGCTGCCAATAGAGTTGACTATATCTATTAATATTTGTCTGTGTGTTGATTCAGTGTTGAGAAAGATCTCTGTGTAGAAAAGAGACTGAACTTTCCTTTCCTGAACTCCAACAACAAATTCAAGCCGTCTGAGATTATAAGGTAATATTTTATCAAGCTATAAAGAAGAAGGGAACTTTTATTCCAGGGGCCATCAAACTATGTGGAGAAATCACCGCAGAAACAGGCTTTGGGTCTGAAGGTAATTTAACCGTATGCTTTTCTCCGATTACAAAAGCCCTCACTGGGGGCTGGATAAAGTGTCTCACCTTTTGTCTTTTCAGCTCTTAGCTCTCCTCTTCTCAATGGATGTCAAGCTACAAATGTGAAGCGCTTAGAGATATTTCATGAGTATGTCCTACAGTCCTAACCTGACAGACACCTTACACTTTACACTCTTTTTAAATGTTTAAAACGAGGAGAGGGGAACACTCTAAATTGGCCTTACCACTTTGCGTTTTTTCAACTCGACTAGCCTTTACACTGCAGCACAAGAGTGAGCTCATTTTCTGAAAAGGCCAAAGCCAACAAGGCTCTCAGAGCAATCTGAAGATCCTTATGTGCCAGGAATAAAAATAACTGCAGACAAACGGCACTCCATTTCAAGGCATATTTTTGCTCTTAGCTCAAGGTTTGCTGCATCTTTCAAAAACGTCTCTATCTGAAGAACGTCTAATTAAATCAAGGCTGAAATAGCAAACGCAAAGTGTCTGAAAAATAAATAAGATCAACTCCTGCATCTCCAGTTTCATGCTCAATTGGCCTGCCGCGTTTTACAAATAAGCCCCTGCTTTCTGAGGACAATCAACACATTTATGACTTACGTCAGCGTATAAATCATTTCCATTTTGCAGGTACCTATATTTAATCACTGGTAACTGCTGAAACCATTCATCTGAAGCCCACCTATTTCTAGAGTGTGAATCCAGTCGTCCTTCATCATTTTTCCAACTGAGCTTTTGTTCATTTTTTTTATAAACCCAGAGCTTAATCCGCGACAAAGTGGAAGAATATATCAAAGTGTCAGTTCTTTCCCAGATGCAGTAAGGAGCAAGGAAAAGTGATAGCACCCGCGACTCAAGCTCTTCAGAGTGAAACCCTGCAGGTTCGAGCACATCAACGCAACAATGGAGGACTGTAAAGACCTGATAAGATGTGTGACAACCATAAAACCTTTTGTCATCAACGTCCTGACATTTTTAGAGCATAAATCTCAATGTTTTAAAAGATTTGAGGGACCTTTCATATTAATTATTCAACACCAAGAGTAAGCGGCACATGGCTGCAGGACCTCATTTGGCGAACCTGTGAAAGTTCTTCTAAGAAATGTAGCTATGAAATCATAGTTTTGGATGCATAACTCCGGACAAATCCGTTAGTAAAACAAACCATTCTTTTCACTTTGTCAGTTGTACAAAAAAAAAAAAAGAAAAAAGTAAAAGAGAGGGATAAATACTCAAAGTTGGGACTTCACATTGTTCAACACAGTTTTTTTGTCATTTCAAACGTTTGTAGAAATAATGGAAACTGTGTAAACTGACAACAGAAACCAAACTGCAGTCATGCATGTCACTTAAATAATATTTTCTTTTACAAAGTGAAAAATAATGCAGAGAAATAAAAGCTCAATTTGAATCTATACTATAATAAAGGTTATGGCTTAGTTTGAAATATTGTTTCCTTATATCAACTATAAACAGGCAAATGTTTATGCGTCGTGGAAAAGCCCCAAAAAAAAAAAAGTAAAATCGAGGGCTGGGGTTTTATTAAAAAGAGGAGGGGAAAAAGGAAAAAAGATAAAAGAGTAGTTGTGGTTATTTCTCAACACCCATCACCACTGATGATTTTCAAAGCCAATAATTTGTAGAGTTTTTGCAAATAGAGAATCAAACTGATCATTTTCGGTCAATTATGAAACACCAGCATCTGCTTCCAAGCAGGAGAAAATATAACGAACAACTTTACTTAATTGTAAAACAAAAGGATAACATATGGTTAGTTAATTAGACTGCGTTTCATTAGGCGGGTTTTGAACTCGTTTACTTCTCTGAGAAGCTCCCCGAGATGACTCCTGTTGTGATGTGGTATGGTACAATTTACCTTAACTGAAGCTGAACTGACAACATTTTTCACTAACTCTTTTGTGACCTCAGACTTTATCTACATACTTTTTGGCGTGCTTGTTAACCATCTCATCACTAAAACACACGTAAACCCTCAGCAACACCTGCAACAAAGGACACTGGGTTGTAACAGATAACAGAAGTGCAGGTCCTACCCTCTGATAGGCTTGGGAGATGACGTCGTAGGTAAATCCCTGCGGCATCTCGCTGGCCCTGTACCTGGCTCGCTCCAGCGAGTGATCCAGGTAGCCCTCTGATGTGGTGGCTATCACCGTGGAAACCAGGGGGCGGATAGCTCCCGCTGCCTGCGTGACAAAAAAAAAAACAAACAAAAAAAACAAACATATTAAAGCAGTTTAGAAACAAAAATCTAAGGGAAAAATACTGCTCAAAATATTTGGAAAGACAGAAGTTACAGAAGTTTTTAAAAGGAAGAAAAAAGAAAAGAATCTTTCACTAAATATTTATGTTTTGGTGATTTGGAATTGTCTATTTTCATCTGAAAATAGACAATTCCTGCCCCACTAACCAATCGAGCTTCCCGTGATTTTGACTTTGTTGAGCTTTGAACGAGAGCAATCATGAAAGTACAAAATAAATGTTTACAATGAGCACAGACCCAGTTTCTATTTGTTCCAGTCAGATATTTTGGTTTGGACAAACTTTCAAATCACAATCACAACTGGACAAGAAATATGTGATATAAGTGCATTTTTATAATGTTATAACTGCAGTTACTTTCAAAACTGATTATTCTGAATAAAAAAGTTAACTGCCTAAAAACATCAGGAAATGTTCATCACACTGTTCAAGAATCCGAGCTAAGCGGGTCAAACAAAGTTAGACGTTTAAACGTTTCTCTTAATAGATTTAAATAACTTATTTGACAAGTCCTCGAGACCCCCCCACCAACTATGTACCATGATTTTTGTATGCGACTTGCATCACGCATCCATCTGCCACCTAATGTGTATTCGTGGCTGTAAACATGAATTAATTTAGTCCACAGTATCCCGCTTTTATTAAAGATTACTTTTTTTGCTTTGAAACCAGACAAGAACAGGAGAAGAAAATAAAGATATTATACCTCAGATTCTGTCTCGTGCTCCGAGTTACAGACAGAGCTCACCTCTATTACTTTATCACCTTTACATTAAACAGTTAAGTTATTTAAGTACTAAATAACTGTGTCATTTAGTTATATGTCACAGATAGTTGCCAGGATATCAAAATATGAAAATACAACTGTTCCGTTTTGATGCTACATTTCCAGTCACAAAAGGACATAAATGTCTAATAAGCTTCAGCTTGAATCTTTTTTGTAGGTTTAAGAGGTGTAAAGAAAACGTGTTGGGGATAGAGATGCACTGGCCTGACGCTGCAGATCATCTGTCCAATAACATTTAGATCTACGGTCAGTAAAACATTTAGTGCCACCATGTTGCTCCTGCTATGTGTTTACACAACGCTTTCACGTTTAATGTGCTGCGTACATTTTATTAGTGCACGCACAAAACGGACTGGAGTGTAATCGGTAAAAACCTGAGGGTGAACGTCCGGTCACCGGCCGGTCCGGCTGAGCTGGGAACGGGCGAATTCCGGTCCCTGGCAGGTCAGGCGGTGCATCTCCGGTTAGGGACCAGTGATTGAAGCAACAATCTGAACCTCCATGTAGTCCCTCTGGTACATTTCTACAGATTAACTTGAGAGAGTTTGTTTTCCCTGTGCTACATAATACTATAGAAAAGTATTTCAAGGATTCTCCTCCAGATGTGCTGTAGACCTAACAATTAATCAAGACTATAACTGACAGATGAATTGGTAATGAAAATAACCACTGGGTTCTGCTCAATATGAGACTAAACTAAACTAAAGTCCAGGGAGGAGAATCTGGAACCACAAAAAATCTTTGTGTATATACAAACTGAGTCGTTTTTAAAGCAGAGACATCGGAGTCAGCACAGAGGACCACTGGTTCCCCCTGAAGACACGGTGCTCAGACAGTAAGACACGACCTCCAATGAATATTGTGAATAGCGGAAGGCCTCTGACAGTCACCTGATGCTCCTGTTAAAGCTTTTTTCAAAGATTCTCCATATGTTACGTATAAAACAGGTCACATGACCAAGGGAAGGTTTATTTTGTGGCAGGTTCGTGACTTTCCTCTGCTCGAACTCACTAGAACATGTTAATTGTGTGTAAATCCACTTAATCCCCAAACTGTATCTCAGAATCAATGTCATTTAAAAAAAATGTCTTGAAATAATATTCCTTCTGGTCTATGGCCATTAACGAGTTCCATACAAAATATTCTTTAAGCTGTGATGAAAAACAAATGACAGAAAACTAAATAAACTGATGAGTGAAAGGAGCAAAATAACACATTACATGGATCTTTCAAACTTCCGTTCATTCCAGTTAAGTCATGTTTATCTATGAAATGAGCCGTTATCGTACTGACCCCTTGTTCCTTGGCGGCCGCTGCGATCTTGTACAGAAAGTCCTCCTCCACAAACGGCCTCACTGCATCGTGTATGATAACCACCTTGGGTCTTTCGGCCGCAGAGCTCTCCCCCTCGCCCAGAGCCAGGACGCCGTTGCATATTGATCTGTGACGAGTCGAGCCGCCTGACACCACTCGAACCCGTGAGTGCTGGAACCGCCGGATGACGTCCATCATCAGGTCCGTGTTCTCTTTGGCAACAACAACCACAATGCTTTGGATCCATGCCACCCTGCGAGAACACGCCAACTATTCAGCAACGCCCGTTTTTGTAAGGTGAAACTCCTCAGAAATCTGGAGCCACAAGTGATATGTCAATATTATTTTCTTTTCTTTTGCGCTTGGACTCGATGACTGCTGACCAACTTCAGGTTACAAGTTCAGACAAACAAAAGACACAATCATTTCAACAGGTTTGTTAATATTTAGGTAGGTTTTTCTATCCAGTTTGGTTTGTTTTTATTAATATTATTTCAACACACTAACAGAGCAAAACAAAAAGAGGACAATCTAGTAGTCTACTGAGAAACTAAAATATGAATTTGTAGAAAATAATGTTGTTTCCTTACAACCTACTTTTCATATTTATCTTTAAAAGTTTAGGCCTTTTGTTGACAAAAATGCTGAAAATCTGGGGCTAATTATTTATCTTGTATTGCTGTAGAATAAAGTTTAGTGTGGGTTTTATTTATTTTTTATTAAAAATGTATTGTAAATTGTACAGTGTTCATTTTACGTAAGTTTTAGACAACAATTTTTTTGCAGGTTTGAAAGGAATGATGAATGCATGGCAGGAAAACTGCAGTTCATCACTGCGGAAATTATATAGTTATATCCTTCTTCTGGATGTTAGTTTGAAGAGCCATTAAAGACGCCACAAAACAGGTTTAGTTGTTCTAAACAGCATCCCACAACCATGTCAAGACAGGACAAAAAAATAAAATAAAGCGTTATTTTAAGCTCATTGTGTCCTTCTGCAGCCCAAGTGGCTCTTGTGATATTTGTTACAGCAAGTAACTGGATACATTTAAAATATAATGAAAAACAGAACTCCCTATAAGTTTACTTTGCCGTAAATTTAATACGTTACAAATCTAAGAGTGGCATGATGGTGTGCATTTCCGGAAGGCTCCTTCAGAATAAGATTATAACGTCTCATTTTCCAGTTGTGATACGACAGATACCCAGAGGACCACATAGTGTTGAGCTGAATCACCTGCCAATTTTAGAGACAGTTGTGCTATAAAGTGGGTCATGGGGGTCTTTTGAAACATCTGACCTGCCTTAATAGAGTGCATTTTATATTTGGCCTTAAATGGCCAAAAAAAGAGAACTATTGCAGCTGATAAGGACATGAATTTGCTATTATGCGTAATCAAATGAAAAGCTTAAGTAAAAATTAATAGGTATATAGTTTAGTGTCACAGCAACTGTTGTATTAAAACCTATCAATATACATATTGCTGTTTCTACTTCCACTCAAACTAGCCAACAATTTTATATATACACACAAATAAGGGGGCCCAACATGTTCCTGCCCAGTGGTCCTTTAATTGTGTACCGGCTGCGTTACCGTCCATGTTAAAGACTTGACAGCAGAATCGACGGTTTACTTCAGTTTTCACTCAAACAGCTTGTAACAAAAAGGGAGGTTTCCTAATATCACGTCTTACCTCTCGAAAGCCTGGATAGTGTAGCTTATAAGCGGTCGACCCAGAAATGAGCAGAACTGTTTTGGTGTTTGTAATCCGGTTCTCTCTCCGCTACCGCCGGCTGGGAGAACCACCGACACCGGGAAGTCCACGCAGCGTTCAGCTGGACGGTGCTCGCACTTTCCGGCGTCACCTGTTAGGAAAACCGCAGGATCATCGGGCCTATCCAGCTCATTGACATCTTTTTGCATTCTGGTATGAGTGACATCCATCTGTTCATGAGTGGGAGTGGGGGGGGGTTACGAAAGAAGCACTTTTCCAAAAGTGTTCATCCCTTCCTGGTGGGTAACGTGCAGGAAAGGTTGGAAACCAGGGTAGAAACGCGACACGTTACATTCAGTTGTGAAGTTACTGGGAAACATTTCTTACTTCCGCTGAATATTTACAAAATAAAATACTATCAATTTGGATTTTTTTTTTTTTTTTTTTGGATTTATTTTAAACTACACCAAATGTATGAAATGGGAAAAAGTGAAGCTCTTTTGTGTCCGCAAACACAGTAAGAAAGCACTTTGTTTTTAAGTGTTCGTCAAATATAGTAACTTTTTTGTGGCAGAGTAATAACCATCTGCATAATTAACTAACCTTTAACTGATTAAATAAATTTAGATTATTTCTATCTGTAAATATTAACCACAAGCAACTTCAGTTTCTTGTTAAAAATATTTGAGTCTTAACTTCATTATCAAATCAATTAGTGAAAAAGGTGTAAAGGTGGTCAAATTGTTTTCGTATATAAAAGTTTTGATCTGCTTTATCCTCAGTGTAATTTAAAATATGTTTTTATAATATATTGACTGTCAAAAAAAAATATTGAAAGGTAAAGACAGGACCAGACAGTATTTCACATTTTTTTATTTAAAAATAAATGGAATCATAGGGAACTTATTTGGTGCATTCTTAATAAAAGAAATGTTTTAATTTTACTTCTGTATGCGTTTGTTTTTGTAACTTTTTTTTTTTTATTTGATCAAATTCATATCAGACCATCTGTAAATGCAATGCTGTAAACCACCACACATATTCCACTGCAACAAGATAAAAAGTGATATTTATTTCATACAAAGCTGCTACAGGAACAAATAATGACAAAGCTTTTCCAGACTTCAGCCAAATGCCAAAAATCCAAATGCAGGAAAACTAATCAGCAATGTTGTCACAGAAAATATATTACATCATACATAATAAATTTTACATGGTAAACTCCTATACACAAAGCCATGCTTTGAAACACAAGTAAGAATTTAATATTTATATATACACAAACATACAAGTATTTACATATGTTTTTGTTTGTTTGGTTCGGGGGGGTCTTTTACTGGCGCTGGCTGCAGATTCCCATCAGCATATAGAATGAATGTATGAATGCATGCGCAGCCCTACAGCGTGGACGATGTGTGTTGGCTCCAGAAAGCCCTTCAGACTGTACACCACAGTCAATTTCACATTATGTTTAACCACATGGATTAAAACGTCAAAAAGAGTCCTTATTGTGCCCTTTGGAGTCTAGGTTACAGTGTGGAACCAGCGTCTCATAAATCAAGTCCCAGTCAGAGAGATAATCCACAACTGCAACCTCTGGATGTCATAGAGACATAAATCCAGAGGGTTTAGTCAGTCAGCACATCTTCCAGCGCTCACGGTTCAGCCTCGTGCCAGTTCTCAGTCATCCGACTGTTGCCCAACCTCCTATTGCTCTTTGATTTGTGTTTGTGCAGGAGCTGTGGCGGTAACGCAACTGACTCCTCCAACTTGTTACCCGATTCGTTGTGCTGCCTCGAGTACCTCTTGCACTTGCAGGAGGTGACCACGGTGATTTTGTACGTTCTCGTGCTGCCATCCTGGCACTGCAGCTGGATGCGCTGGGTGCGAGTCTTGTCGTTGACGCACCGCCAGTCGTGGTTGCTGCTCCTGCGAGCCCAGAACTTCCTGCCCCGAGTCCCGCCGATCCAGTTTTCCAGCATATGTGCTGGGAGACACTCGCCTGTGCACACCAGCTCCTTGATGGGGTTGATGCTGGTGCAGTGGCCATCAGAGATGTACTTAGTGGACCTCAGCTCTCTGCATCCGATTTGACTCCGCTCTGAGGGCAGGGAGAGGTGGGAAAATCAGCCGGACACAATTCATTTTTATCAAAAATCATTTTCAGATGTTTTATATTCTAATACTGTGCAAAGATTATTTATGAAAAACAGCAAATGATCAAACTTGAGAAGTTAGATTTAATTTCCTGAGAAATTCAATTCAAGAATATCCTCTTAAGCACTTTCTGAGGGAACTAAACTGCATCTTACACATGTTGTATGTCATTATGGTGCTTAAATATAATGTTCGATAATTGAGTATTTTCCCCATTATATTGGTTAGGAGCCCATTTACAGCCTCTGGCAAGAAATAGGAACACAAGAAAGGAGCACAATGGCACCTTGACCTCTCTTCTTCTAAAAGTAAAAAGTCAGAGCAGCAGGGATTAGAAGAAGGATCATTTCTATGCAGGCAGCATTGTTATCCTGCAGACTGCAATCACTGTCCCCCTGCGCTCCCCTGCATGAATGTAACTCAAGACCAGCTCCATACACCTCAGTGACACACTGAATGAATGTAGAGAGGACAGGCTCCATCTTCCTGTCTCTGGTGCCCCCCCCCCATCCCATCCATCACACACAGTCAGACAAGATCTCAGAACCACCTCAAGCTTGGAGAACAGTCAGTCAAGTGTGCCTCACTGATCTTGTACATTTTCTTTATGTTATTTGTTTTTGCTGTAAGCATTTCCAAAAGAACCTTGTGTCCGTGTTGTTTCAATACTCTATTGATTAGGGAAATTATGATGGGAGGATAATTATGAAATAGTCACAATTTAAAATGTACCACTTTTGCCCCCATAAAATGCTGACGTGACTCCTCAAATAATCAGACGGTAAAATAAGCCAGCTTTTCAGAAAACGTACTGTACATTCTGCGGCAACACATGAAGGAAAAAGAAGTCAAGGCAGCACATCAAGTCCACGTTCAAGGCCCCTCCAGCGGAGCATCCCCCCGTCCTCCCACTCACCGGCTCTGTCAGGTGCCGCGTGGCCCGCTCCTCTCCCGCCGGTCCGAGCGCGGTTCAGGGACACGTTGCTCTGAAGCTCGGGCCCCTGCGCGCTCACGTGCGAGAACAGCAGCTCCGTGGCGTCGTTCTTGAAGGCTTGGCAGCTCCTCAGGAGGATGCACAACAAGAAGAAGGAATGGAACGACCCGTGTGAGCTGAGGTGCATGGCTGGACGCGGGGTGGGACGTGGGGGCGCACCACCTGCGGGAGTTCAGACCGTTGATGCTCCGTTAGTTGGGAGCAGACTGGTTTTATAGGAAGCGACCCCCAACCCCCCCGCTCCCCAGCTCCCCAGCCTTGGCAGCTTTTCAGGTGCGTCTCCCTTGGGAGGTTCTGATTGGTCAAGCACTTTTAGAAAGCCCCACCTACTTCTTTTATTTTGAAAAGTTTATCATCGCCCCTACGAGCCGAATTAGATGTTTATCTCTGGTAATGATGAAGATGATAGGAGTAGACGTCTGAGAAACACGTGATCCATTACTAATATTCAGATATAACCAATTTTAAATAAAACACAGGGGAAGAAACAACAGCTATGAATAGGAGACATTCAACATCTCATATTCATGCAAGAAAACAGTACCTTAAAAAGTTTTATTCATCATTATTGCTTTTACTATATGAGAAATTGAATACAACATGAATAGCAGTGTGCAGAAAAAGACAACAAAACACTGAGCTAGTACCACATGTGAGTTTTTATTATTTTGCCTTTATACACCACAGGGTTCCTCATAAATAAGAAATTACAGCAATTTCAAACAAAGTGTTTTACATAAAAATAATTTTAAATGCTTAGATGAAACCCAAATCCCCAAATATGAGTTTCTTCCCTGGAGATGTTTGTCGAACCTTCCCTGCAGCCACTTTGCACCTTGATAAAATCAGTTTCTTTCCTTCAAAAATCTCGAGTTATTTTCACAGCATGTTTAAGGTAATTATTGATCTGCACTGTGAAGGCAGTCTTATCGGTTTAGGAACAACGTTCAGTGAGCAAAGAGTAGAGTCCTCACAAACAATGCATGTTGTTTATTCCGTCAGCAGCGTCTTTATAAGCAGCCATACATGCCGACACAACAGCGCTTCCTCCGCCACCTTTGACACACAATGTTGTCTGCTGTCCTTTCCTTCTCTAACGTTTCTCTTCCCATCATTCTGATCAAAGTTTTGACTTGTTATCATCTGTCCAAAGAATCTGGTTCCAGAACAGGGGAGGCTTCTTTAGATGCTTTCTGGCAAAGTCTGTTCCGGCTCTCCGGTACCAAGTTTACCGGGGATTTCCACCCTGCTGTGAATCCTCTTATTTACATTCATGAAGTCAACTCTTGATTGGAGATTATGACAACGATATGCTTATCAAACCCATGATGTTTTAGACTTCTGTTATGAAGGAGTTTTTCTCCACCAAAGAAGGGATTCTGTGATCAATTATTTAGGTTGTTTGCCAGGCCAGGTTTATCCATCAATCATAAAACCCAACCCCTTAATTATACATACATTTGTGTGTATATATAATTATACCTGATGTAAGACATACAAATCTGCTATATAAAAGTAGTTTTATATTGCAAATTTAAACATTTGTTATATAAACTTAGCTACGTTTTAACCAGACTGCAAATAAGTATGCATCTGCTGCAAGGTTGGACATTTTAACATGGAACCAGCCCCCCCACTGGTCATCCAAGGAACTGCGGTTAATCTTACTTCCTTGTTGAATTCAAGCCGGAAACCAGATGAAGCCCTCTGAATGTACCCAGCTGTTGTTTTGGCTGCATAGAAGGTTTTTGGTATCTCTGCTGTAGTTTTGTGTTGGTCTTTTTCATCCTGCCTCCACCCAGACATGGCCACTTGACTTCTTTGTCAACCGATTGACCAAATACTTTTGAGTCCTTGAAAATCAAGGTACTTTAGGTGTAATTCCTAAATTTTAAATGCTATATAATTGTCACCTCTTAATTTGAAGCTGAAAGTTGATCACTTGTTGATTTTGTTTTAAATTTTATATTTTGTATTTATTTTTACGGCAAATGCATTGTTTAACTTAAATTTAAAATAACAAAAGATAATCAAAAGTTCATTTCAGATCCAGTATTTTACTTTTATGAATAAAGACAGTCTGGATTATATACAAGGCCTAATTTTGTTTTTGGTTTGGTGTGCAGCAGCATCTGCATCTTAAAAAACAGAATTCATTCAGTTAAAAAATGGGAACAAAACAGAGCAAAGAGGAAATGTAAAATACGACCAAACACATTGCACCACACCACAATTCAAAAGGTAATTACTTCATTACTTCAAATGATTTTAACTCAGCCTCTGCTCCCTGTAGCACTAATCCACTCCTTTGTCCATGTTCATAGTCTTTTCTTATTTTGTTGTGTGCACTATTTCTTTTTTGGGGGGTATTGTTCCACCTCAAATCCTTCCTGCCTGCAGCAATAATCCAACACTATGAACCTGAGAAGAACCTGATATCATGAAAACCACTGCAGGAATTAATATTCCCTTTAGGGATGTGTAAAGTATTTTTGAATGTAATTTAATTAATTGAACTGAGTTGAATTTAAATAAATTGAATTGAATTGTACTGAACTGATTTGGATTGACCTGAATTGAATTGAAAATAATTGACTTGACTTGAATTGACTTTAATTGAAATTAAATAAATTGAACTGAATTGACTTGGCTTGACCTGAAATAAATAGACTTGAATTGAATAGAAATTAATTAAATTTAACTGAATTTATTGAATTTAAGATATTTGACCTGATTTGAATTGAGCTGAATTGGGGCAGCACGGGGGCTTAGTGGTTAGCACTGGCGCCTTGACTTGACCTAAAATGAACTGAATTGAATTTAAATTAATTGACTTGAAATTGAGTTCAAATGAATTGAACTGATTGGAATTAATTTTTGGTTCAACTAAATTCCCTTGACTTGACCTGACCTGAAATGTCCTAAATTGAATTTAATTAAACTGAAATTAATTAACTATAATTGAACTGACTTGAACCAAATTGACTTGACTTGACTTAAAATGACCTAAAATGACCTGAATTGAACTGAATTGACTTGACTTGACCTGAAATTACCTGAATTTAACTGAATTGAATGAATGGCTGACTGCTTCAACACCATCTGCATCCAGTTAAAGAGAAGAAGTGATTAAAAGAGCAAAAAGAGGCGGAATGAGGGGCCAGCATTGGAAAAGAAAAGACATTAAATATAATGCAGAACTGACAACTGACACATGAAGCACCTTGTGCTGTCCCCCTTTGGTCTGAGCGGTTTTGTGACATGGAGTGACTTGAAACACAAAAAGAAAACTAGTATTCATATAAACTGTGCCAGAAAGTGCTGAGAGTTTAAACTCTTGCACATCAGTTTTACTTTCTTTTTCCTCTTACTATAAACTTGTGTTTATATTCTGCTTAGTTTGTCATATCATATAGCCTCGAGTGTAATTTGCTGTCTGTCTTTGCCACCCTCCCACTGTCGACCTCTCAGTCGCTGTCAGTTATGTGTCTAATGATGTGATTGGCCAGACTAACTGGAGTCTTTGTCTGTGTGCCGCACAAAACAAGGGAGGATGTAATTACTTTTGTGGGGACCACTTTATTCTGGCTTGTCTGGCTGATATGAGGAGTTTGGAGACACTAATTGTTGCTCACTTGAAGGAAAGCTGATATGCAAGATCACTTGTCTGTTCGCATTTATTGCCAAACAAACTATTTTTATTTTAAGGAGCCGCTGGCCTTTGAAGATGGATGGCCTGAGGACATCATTCTTCTGCTCAGAAAAGGTTTTCGTTTGAAGAATCAGTGGGTGAAAAGTTCAATTGCCCCAAAAAGTTAAATAATAGCAGTAATACTAAACTTAGATAAAGAATCTAACAGTAAGTTAACATTAGTTGATAAAAATGACATCATTAGGATCCTTAGGTAACTGAAGGAAAATAAGAATGTTAAAAACCATGAGGCAAAATAGGGAAAAAAGTAAATAAAAGAATGAAGGTAAAGAAAGGTTTACAAGAACAATTCAAAAAAGAAATCAATTGTTTTTATTTTTTAAATATTTACTCCTAAAAATGTAAGGAATAGAAAAATAAATTAAAATAGCAAAATCAGAAATGACATACAAGGAGAAAAAAGACATGAAAAGCAGGGTAGTAAGAAAAGAAGAAGAACAAAGGGAATTATGGGAAAGAAAGGTAAACAGAAGTGGAAGAAATGATAAATGAAAAAAGAAGACAAATGTTTAAAAAAAGGATCAGAGGAAAAAAGAAAGAAAGAAACAAAAAACAACATGATGATAGAATTAGAGATGATATAGAGAAGGAACTTGTAACAAATTCCTCAAACAAAGTTGAACTAATAATGTAGCTGCTGATTCAGTCCACATGGAAGTGTTGTGCTTTCGTATCCAAAAGGCTGCATGCTTCAAAAACCACCGTGAACGCGCCAAGTTCCTCATCCCCCATGTGAAAATGTCCAACTTCACCTCAGAAATAAACTCCACGTCCATGACCACATATGAGAAATGGATTTCCACCCCGTTTTAAATTGAAATGATACCGAACCACAAATGTATGCATAGTTACGGGTGCTTTTTGAGTGACAGCTGCATTTCAGTCTATGGTTGTCAAACAGCTGGTTGTCATCACTGTAGCTACTCAGCACACTGACTGAGCTTTGCTTCTGAGTTTAACAAAACAAGAGCACAATCAGTCTGTTTATAACGATAACACAGCTTGTTGTTGTATTAATTCTGCTAAACGACCCCTGTGACTGGCTTTGGGTTGGTCTGGAAGATCTGAGCGGTTGAATCTTCGTAACTGAGGTAAGTCGCTGCTGGTGGCAGCTACCCTCACCTCTGTCTGAATGCCAGCAGGTCTGCTGGAACATTGAGCAGGTCTGCTGGAACATTGAGGAGGTCTGCTGGAACATTGAGCAGGTCTGCTGGAACGCGCGGCAGGTCTGCTGGAACGCGCGGCAGGTCTGCTGGAACATTGAGGAGGTCTGCTGGAACATTGAGCAGGTCTGCTGGAACATTGAGCAGGTCTGCTGGAACGCGCGGCAGGTCTGCTGGAACGCGCGGCAGGTCTGCTGGAACATTGAGGAGGTCTGCTGGAACATTGAGCAGGTCTGCTGGAACATGCCGCAGGTCTGCTGGAACATTGAGCAGGTCTGCTGGAACATGCGGCAGGTCTGCTGGAACGCGCGGCAGGTCTGCTGGAACATTGAGGAGGTCTGCTGGATTGGGGGCAGGTCTGCTGGAACATTGAGCAGGTCTGCTGGAACATTGAGCAGGTCTGCTGGAACGCGCGGCAGGTCTGCTGGAACGCGCGGCAGGTCTGCTGGAACATTGAGCAGGTCTGCTGGAACATGCGGCAGGTCTGCTGGAACGCGCGGCAGGTCTGCTGGAACATTGAGGAGGTCTGCTGGTTTGGGGGCAGGTCTGCTGGAACATTGAGGAGGTCTGCTCAAACGCGCGGCAGGTCTGCTGGAACATTGAGGAAGTCTGCTGGAACATTGAGCAGGTCTGCTGGAACATGCGGCAGGTCTGCTGGAACATGCGGCAGGTCTGCTGGAACATTGAGGAGGTCTACTGGAACATTGAGGAAGTCTGCTGGAACATTGAGCAGGTCTGCTGGAACGTGGAGCAGGTCTGCTGGAACGCAGAGCAGTATGGTATGGTATCACCTCTTACCGATATGGTGTCACCCAGAGCTCACGGGATTCACAAGCAGTCTTCTGAAAACTACATGTGACATCACAGAAGGTTTGTGCTGTTCTCTTCATACAGTCTAGGGAGTTAACTTGTGACACAGGTTAAAAAACCTGTTTCAGGAAGATAAATAAGCTCTTGAATTCTGCACCTTTAGAGCATTTATGAATCCAGAAACCTAAATTTGGAGAAGAGATAGTGAAACAGAGGTATTTCTTTTAAATGAAAATTGACAGAAATTACACGTAAACTACTTTAAAAAGTTTTCTTTAGTGTTTGGAGGGAGTCCAGAAGAGGCTTTTAAAAGTGCACTTCAAGAACATAGTCCGTCTTGAATCCACTCATTAGGTGAGCAGTCAGCTGTCAAAGTCCACACCTAGGCTTTGTTATTGTTTCCTCGGCCACAAAGGTAAGACTTGTGTTTGTTATTTCTCAAACAGAGACAGCAGAGGCTTATTCATCCCACTTCCGACAGAAAATAAAGGACAGCGTGCTTTCCTCTCCTTATGGGACCGGGTTAAATGAATGTTGAAAAGTAAATATGATAGGCGCCAGCTTTTGTGCTTCCTCTTTGTAAAGAAAGAGAAAACTGAGACGTGCCTCCTTCTGTGTACGCTGGAAGTCAGAGGTAAAACGTTTGCTGCCCCCGACCCTCATAGGAAAGGAAAGGTGGGTGGGTTACCAGCACACTGACAAGCGGCATGGCAGGAGTGTGTGCATGATCAGGAAGTGCCCGTATGCAGGACAAAAGGCATGCACAACACCTGGATCGAACCCAAAAGAGTAAGGTCACTGTGGCAAGAGAGTTTGGAAACGTTCCCAACAGAAGACAAATACTGGATGACAGATTGCGTCTCGTTCGCCGCTTTTGCTTCCTGAGTTGATCCTCTGTTATGATGTCTGGTATTTATGGAATCACCCCTGGAACAAACCAGCATAGTTAGAGTGCTTTTAGGCGCCTTTACTTCATTTTGAAGGCTGGATTCAATTCTGCGCTAAAGTCTCAGATGCACAGATTCTTTCAAAGAGGCATCTGATCGCCACACTTTCACCCTGCAGCTTCGCAGACAATCAAAAGCACCCAGCCAGAGTCTTAAAACCCACACAAAAGCTTCATGATGTTCTCAACATCAGTTTCCATGTTTGAGCAAGCTACAGCAACATCCAAGAAATCATGTAAGAGATAACGCCTGAAAGTAGATAAATAAATGTTTATTAGAGCAGCTCAAGGCTGCCAGGAAGATTTTTTATCACTTCACAGAGATGCTGCTGTAGAATCTCAGTCGTCCAGGTCATTGCAACTCTCAAAGGATTGAACCAAGACTTCGTTTTACTGGAATCAATCAATGATTATTGCCAATAGCCTTTTCAATGGATGGTGCTTTATTTCAAATCTGACAATCTGACACACCAAGTCGTACATCTCGAGCCTAACACTGTTTCAGTTGCTAAGGAACGCCACGAAATTTAAAAATGTTGATTTAACGGTGGTGCTTTGATCTGTACTCCGTTCTTGCTGCTCGTGTGTGAAGCAGAACAGGTTTTCCTTGAGAAGATTTGAATTAAATACAAAACAAATACCATTTTCAGGCCCCGCCCACTCCCTCTCTGTTATGCTTCAGCCTTGCCAATAAAGCCCCTACAGGATGCTGTGATGTTGCAGTCAGGCATGAGACCTGCTCCTCCGGGCTCTTAGCTGTTGTTTTGTCTAAGGCAAGGCAGTTTCCTGCAGCTTCCAGTAGATACATCCGGATGTTCTGCATATATACTCCGTGCTAATCAACAGTGTGGATGTACAGACTTGAGAGTATTTCCTCAAAGTTTTGACTGTCACTGTGCAGAGGTCTTCCTACATACACAGATGACACGAGTCATATTGATCTTGTTATTAAAAATTTAGGGAGGAAAGGAAATATTGCTGTTTAGTCATTTATATAAGTCTTTGGGGGTAAACCAGGCTGTTTTTGATGCTGTGTCAAACTCGTTTTTCATCCCTGGTCACTTCCATAACATGGATAAGTGTTAAATATATCATTTTACAAAATTTAATTTGAATTTAACTATTAATAAGATATCAATGTATTACTGTTGTAGAGGTGTAGGATAGACTTGACAGACAGATGTGCTTCCAGGGTTCATGTCAACATGGCACAGATAACGACATCGACATAAACTGTTGGACATGTCATTACGATCCATGATTTTTTCTCTAAAACGGTACAGAATTGTGCTGTAAACACATAATTATCTTTGCATGTTCTCGGAGACCAGAAGAAATGAGGTGGCGGTCCGAATTTGGCCCCCGGGCCTCGATTTGACATGGCTCTGCATTAGCGGGTGGTGATTATTAGGCTCGTTGCTCTGCCAGGAGGACAACGCGGTGGCTTGGTGGTTGGCACTTTCTGTCCCACTAGGTACTAACTGGTTTCAATTATGATGTTATTTGGACAAGTATGAGTTAAAATAATCCTCTTGGTTAGACAATGATCCTGAGTACACTTCCCAACAAAACTCAAACAACTTTGGCCGTTAATTCCGGGAAAACACTGCCCTCTGCTGGACTTCACCCTCACCTGCACAATCAGTGGTAGAGGCGAAATGTAAAGGTACAAACATTGAAAATCTAATTAAAAAAATGGAAACTGGTCATTTTCTTAGCAACCAGCACGACATGATATGAAAGGAAAAATAAAAGACAAGTCATGTGATGTTTTGAAATAAAAGAAAAACCTTTTTTTTTTTTTTTTTTTTTACTTGTTTGGGTTTCAGGCACAACAGTTTCCCAGCAACCGGTTTCACTGGTCCGGAAAGATACAGAACATGGAGGTGGGACAGATTAACAACATATTCTCAAACAACAACTATCAACATTTTCAACAACAGCACACATAAATGTAAACTTCTGGAATTTCCTGTTTCTGCTGCTAAATACAGGACATAAACGGTTATCTCCAAAGGTGTGGAATAACCAGGGATAGGGACGTTTGCAAACTCTGTCTCAACACAAAGTAAGAGAAAATGCCTTTTATCTCTTAATAACTACATAGATTCATATATGAGTGGAGACGGAGAGTTTTGTTGTTTTGTTGAACAGAAAACTCTGCAGAGTTCCTGACTTTTCAAGATTTCGCTTTTTGAGGAAGCTGTGGCTGAACGATAACAAAGTACTTTACCGTAGTTGCATTTAACAGCAGCATGTTTGTTCAGGTTTAAGGCGAGTTCTTCTGATTTCTGCTGTGATTCTTTCAGATCCGAGAGCTCAGCTGTGGATCCCTGAACTGCTGCTTGACTGAACTTTACCTTCATGACAATCACATCAAGTCTGTGACAGGTCCATCCTCATTTCTCTGTTCAGTGCATTTTGCTGACAACTGCACAGATGGCATAAAAAGATCTGCTAATTGCATTTTCTAATTTATTTAGCTGGACCTTTAGCGGGACAGACTGCTTACACTGGAGGTTGGCCAAGAATGTCATTTTAGAAAAAACAATGTAAAAACTCCAAAAACAGGACAATACGAACTGCTTTTGTAAAAGTACAAATCATTACAACTCTAGGGAATTAAATGTTAGGGATAGTCAGAAGATTATTCATGTTTAAAAGACAAAAAAAAAGATAATTTCTTCTGCAAATCTGGGTCGTTTGTATACAAGTGAGTACTGACAATCTGACACGTCTAATAACTGAGATATTTGAAAGAAAACTGTTTGTTAATTTTTATTTCTTTATTTAAAAAAGAACCCTGAGTTAAATTTCAAAACCTTGAATTTTCCCCCTTTTTTTCTTAATACAATTTTGAAGTTGGGCAGCAAGTTGAACTCGGTGGTCGGCACTGTTGCCTCACAGCTTGGAGGTTCGTGGTTCAGATCGCTGGTGGTTCCGAGCTGGAGCCTTTCTGAGGAGTTCGCATGCTCTCCTAGTGCTTGTGTGGGTTTTCTCTGGGTATTCCAGCTTCCTCCCACAGTCCAAAAAACACAGGCTAATTGGGGATTGGAAATTGCCCATAAGAATGAGTGTGTGCATGGTTGTTTATCTAAATGTGGTCCTGCAATGGACGGGCAACCCCTGGACATGTTTACCCCTGCATTTCACACAAGAACAGCGGGTGTAGGCTCCAGCAGACTCCCGTGACCCTCAGTAGGAAGGACGCAGTGGTCAAAAACAATGGATGGATGGAATGTTTTTAACATTTAGACGAATACAGTGGAGAAAAGATATTTAAAACAGCGCTTTGTAGCAATACCCCCTCTGATCATATGGGGGCAGCACATCAGCAGAACGTCCGCTGGTCAGGCACATGGTGTAAATGAACTTCCAGTGGGAAAAGCGGTATTACAAGACTTGCCAGATCATCCCCACTCTTCAGTACAGTAGTGGCAGCCACTCTGGGAGGAGATCTGTATGCTCCCATGCGGTCAGAAGTGATTTCACTTTTGATTCCTGTCACTTACACAGGTGCCCTTAATCACCTGACCTGCCTGAAAATCCTCTGTCTTCACAACAACCAGATCATCGGGTTGGACGACACGATGCATGAGCTCAGGAGGATGCAGCAGCTCCAATACGCCAGTGAGTGACGGCCCGGTTACCTGACCCGTATCAAAGAACATCATCCAGGCCTAGAAAAGTCTCGGCTCCTGAGATGCACCACTTTACTTGCAGATGGGGACATGAGACTGGATCTCCTTTCCTTTCTTTTTCTTTCTTACTTTTTTTTTTTTTTTTTTTGAAATGCAGCTTTTTTCCTGAATCCCATGTTTCATGAACCTGGGTATCGCATCCACGTGATCCACTGCCTGCCGTCAATCCAGGTCTTAGACAGAAACGGTATGGATCATGAGTCGCTGACTTGACATTTAGGCCTTAAAAAAGTTTTATTTCCTCGTTTAAGCTTCTGTTTCCTGTTGATGTTTTACGTTAGCAGCACCTCCTCTGTTGTGCTTTCAGAAGTGAGGGAAGCAGAGAGGAGCAGGTCACTTCAAACGTACGACCAGGATCATCACGTCCTCCAGTCTGTGGCGTTTGGCAGAAGGAAAACGTAACCCTGAGAAGATGCTGCATCTAATGTCTTTTAGCTCCAACCATCCAAACATTCATGTTCTACCACCAAAATCTCAGCAAATCACAATCTGGTTATAATCAAGATCCTGTACTTTTTTACTATTTCCAATGCAAATTAGTGTTGTTTGTGAGCAAGGGAGTTCTTTTTTTAAAACTCAAACTGCTTTTCAGATAAGACTTTGACTACTTTGTGTAACAAAAACTTAAACCTAAGGTCAGTAATTACATATGGAAACGCTTCTGAGGCATTAAACAAAAGCAAAATACTAAAAGAATAAAATGAAAGCTCTGAGCACATATGTCATCACTGTATGATAAATAGGGCAGCACGGTGGCTTAGTGGTTAGCACTGTTGCCTCACAGCAAGAAGGTTCCCGGTTCAATTCCCGGCCCGGTGGGTCTTTCTGTGTGGAGTTTGCATGTTCTCCCCGTGCTTGCGTGGGTTCCCTCCGGGTACTCCGGCTTCCTCCCACAGTCCAAAAACATGCAGAGTAGGTTAATTGATCTTCCTAAATTCTCCCTAGGTGTGAATGTGAGTGTGATTGGTTGTTTGTATGTGGCCCTGGATAGACTGGCGACCTGTCCAGGGTGTACCCCTGCCTTTCGCCTGATATGCGTCGGGATAGGCTCCGACAGACCCCCGTGACCCGGAAACGGATGAAGCGGGTACTGATAATGGATGGATGTATGATAAATAAATAAAAACATGACCTCGCCAACAGGCTCCCGAAGAGTGAATTTTTTAAAAGACCATTTTCCTCAGCTTTGGGATTCGCCATACTCGCAGGAACTGGCTTTGCTTGTAAAAGGCTCAAAATAAATGCAAATGACCAAACATAGATGAGATGATATATGACCCTCAGTCACGAGACAAAAATATGATGTAAAATAGTGAAAATATCAAGTAAAACAGTGTCATAAAAAGAGATCTTCCAATGTGTTAAATGACCAAAATAAGATGCAAAATGAACCGCAAATGTTACAAATGCAGAATTACATGTATTTATAGTTTAAAATAAATTACTATAGGTGTGCAAAATGTCAACTTACCTCAATGACCAAAAATCAACAAATTAGAGCCCAAATAAGATGACAAAATTGCTCAAGGAGTAAAATGAGGTGCAATAACCAATATAACCAAATTACATCAAGTGAAAATTACCACGTGTGTCAAAATGCCAAGAACAATTAAGACAGCTGCAGAAGACCCTTAATTAGCTCTCTCCTGCGGGGCCGGCTGCGGGGCCGGCTGCGGGGCCAGCTGCGGGGCCTGTGATGGCCCGGGGACGTTTTGAAGCGATGTCGCTGCCTTTCACCTGATGAAAACTGGAACAGGATCCAACAAACCCCGATGGAAATGGGTGAAACAAAAGAAGCAGGTGTGTCACAGATGGACAGATGTGCTGCAGGGACAACAATGACCTGCATCTGCGACCATGTCATCTCCTTTCCAGTTACTTTATATAAGCAAAATAACTTATTTTTCACTTGACTGGTCGCTAGTCCACACTAAAAACATTAAACATATTTTTATTCAAGTGTTTTATAATCCAACCATGAGGTGCCAGCGCAGATGTGCGTACTCCAATACAAACTCAACAAAATGTTTGCCTTTAGTTCCTCTGTCGATTCAAAACAAAAGAAAGATGCAAAAGAGGATATTTCTCCAAGGCAAAGAGCCGTTTTATTTCTTTGACATGGTACAGGCGTGCTGCGTAGACGATGCTTGATCCACATGTTGGAGTTTTGTGGAAAAACATTTGTCAGTAAGTTCCGATTTGAAAAATCCTGAGTGTTAACACGACAATTTACAACACACCAAACACGGACTTGCGTTTATACCCTTCACATTTAAAAACACAGTTTTGGTCATCCACGTGCTGAGGTCATCCGTTTAAAACCGCGTCCCAGAAACAACCCGAAGGGTTCCAAACACACCGGCGGGAGTCTTTCTCGCAGTTTGCTACAGTTTCTTAAGGCAGACCTACTCCCCATCATGAATGTGGACCTTTAGATCTTCACATACACCCCACCCCCACACACACACACACACACACACACACACACACACAGGTATTTGCCACAGACACATCAGCTTATGCAGTATTCACGTTCACAAATGACCATCATTTGATAACTGACACAAATATGACGGATGTGGCGCTGCGGTTCACTTGATTTAGTCTCTCCTCCTCGGTTGACAGTCTCAGGCTGACAATAAATAAGGGATCTTCTTTCCAGCCAAAGCAGTCAGCTGTCAGTTTACTCCGCCTGTGGTGCATGGATGTACACTGGAGGACGTCGTCTCCACCACTGACTAAGATGTTCCTCAGTTGTCAGCAGCTGGGTTGGAATTGGAGTCCGACGTTTCTGCAGCAGAATCTGAAGGACTCATTTCATTGCTGGTCTCCACCGAGAGCTTCAGCATGGACTCCGTGGCCTCCTGGACCGATTCGCTCTCCTCTGAAACACGGCAAATGAGTTCAGGTTAAAGTCAGCCGTCACAGCGTTCATTCGTCTGTCGTGTTTCTCGTGATGTGCCGCCCGGACAAGCAGCTGGTCTGTACAGAGAAGCTGCTCATGCATCATTTGTTTGACTACATGTGGCCCCGTAACGGACAGAAAACACCGAGCAAAAACAATTGTTGTGATACGAGTGACAAGATCTTGGACGTTAACCAAAAACAGACTGAACGATGCTTTGATGTCTAAAGTCTGAACGAACATCTGAATGATTCGAAGATGCTGCTTTAATAAATCACGTTGCTTATATCATCTCTGAAAATGGTTTTGGATAAAACACCTTCATTCAGCTGTTTTCTCAGTTTGGCTGCTTCCGCTTCCTGCTTCTCTCTCTGCTCTTGGAGCGTCTTACAGACCTTCTTATGGGTGAACCAGTGCATCTTTTGACAGGCTTGATCACAGTAGATCACCTGGTGGAGAGGGAACAGAAAGAAAGAAAAATGCCATGAAAAGCTGCTAGAAAAAACTATTTACCTCTCCATGAATCCAAAAATATAAAGACTGTTATGTGCTGAACCAAACAGTCCAGGGACTGACCAGTTAGGTTTTGGGGTTGATTTTGAGACGACTGAAGAAGAGGGTTTAAAAGGGACACGGTTGTTAAAACTACCTCTACGTCGTGTCTCGTCTGTTATGGAAAGCCGCGACATCCAGCATCTGTGCTTTTCCAGGCTGTTCCAAAAGTTGTCGCTTTTTTTTCATCATTTTGGGATTAGAGCAGCAGAATTTCAGTCACAGCTTATCTGTTGCTGGCAAGACTCCAACCACAAGAAAGCGTTTTCTTTTAAGACTCGGTTGTTGTGGGGGGGGGGTTTCTGTTTTCTGGCGCTCACCATTTTACAGATGGAGCATCTCTTCTCAGCTCCCTTCTCTCCACAGGAGGTGCAGAACTCTGCGTCCATGAAGCCCACCTGACCCGTGATGGCCTGAGTCAGCACCGACAGCGCTGTGGGGTCGTTGCCCTGCGGTGATGTTACGAGGACAAGAAACCTGATCAGTCATCGCACAGCCGCACACCAACACACAAAAGCTTTAGAGTTAAAAAGAGTTAAGAATGTGGTTTGAGGAAGACACAACCGCCTGTCTTCTTTTTCAAGTTCCTCCCGGATTCCGTCTCTGAATAAGGAACGGAATAAAAAAAAAAAAAAGAGATTCTTTTTGAATGATTAACACACTCACAATCTCCACAGGAGCGATGCTTCGCACCAGCTGCTGCAGCAGAGTTGCATCACAGTATGGGAACTTGCGGACGCACTCTCTGACAAACTTCTCCTGGTAGACGTGGAAACCGTCGCTGTCCCGACCTTTCAGCAAACTGAGCAACAGGAATCACAGGTGAGACGTGACAGCACGGCGGCCTTCGTATCGAGCACGGTACATTTCAGAGCCTCTTCACTCTGATGAAGATCATTTTTAACCCTGAGACGTGAAATACCGGTAAAGGAGGCAGGAGCAGAGACGACCGACCCAAGTGACAGGACCCAAACGTGTTGGTTACACATCTGGTCAACGTAACGCCGTTAAAACAACGATCTACGTGGTACAACAAGCTTCTTCTTCTGTGTCACACCTTTTTATGAGGCCGTCCAGCTTGTCCTCGCGCTCCCTAAGGAAAGACGAACACTTTCCCAGCACGCAGCTGATGTAGTGCATCTTCATGGCCAGAACTTCATTCATGTCCTGCTGCTTGATGCACTTTTCACAGATGAGCTCCATCACCCGCCGGCATTTCTCCAGAGCCTCCACCTCTGCGAGCAATGGGTTTTCCTTCACCAGCATCACCATCTACATAACAATAATGATGAATATCATTTAACAAAAAGGAATTTGCTCTACTCGTGTACAATGACAACAGATACTTTATCAAACATGAAAAAGCCCAAGATCATGCCATTACACACTAATAGATGTGTTCCCCAAAGACGAGAGGTGGACAAAGACAATTCACAAACTGACAGTAGGAGACGGTTGGGAGGTTAGTGCAGGTCTGAAGGATGTAGTCAGTATTTCAATATGCATTCACAAAGCCATCACTGTGTCGCCTTCACTGAACTCCCCTCCTGCAGGGATACTCCACCTTAACAGGGTTCAGGTTGGTGCTCATGATGACCTTGTGTAAGGGTCCGGCCAGTTTGGGTGGCAGCTTGGGTTCCTTCTCCAAACCCTGAGGCTTGGTGTAGTAATCCAGTCTGGCACGGGAAAAGAAATTGTTGATCACTGTGACGCAGTCATGTTGCCCTGAGGAGATGGAACAGAGCAATGACTAACACCATGTGAGACACATTTATAATAAATAATAAAAAAAGCTATGAGCGTCAGTGACTGCACGTGTACTGAACCCGGACTGGTGAGGGGTTGTGAAAATTAGATTTGCAAACGTACAAACTCATTATACATATACTGTACAGCAGTGGGAGCAGCGAAATGTCAGAGTTATTAAAGGCGGCTGACGAAGCCGTCCGTCGGTACCATTCATCCAGCCTTGCACTCAGATTTATTCAGCTTTTCAACGTGCTTCAGCTCTGAGCCTGAGGCGGTTTCGTCCTCGCTGATTTGTGTCATGTTGCTATGAAGTGATTTAGAGAAGTTGCAAGAAAGACGAAAAAAATTGAAACTGATATTTTAACAAAAAAAACAAAAAAACAAACACACTTAGTGACACTTTAAGCCTCAGTGTGCAGCCGCTGATAAATACTTATACTGACGCGCCGAAGTGTCTTGTGTTATGCTGCCCCCATGCTGTCAGAAACAGTATTGCGACGTAGTGAAACTTTAAATGAAAAAAACGTAACTGATTGTTCTAGAAAGTGTGTGGGTGTAATCTAAGTAATAGTATTTACCCAGATACCTCAACATATTGTGTTAAAATAAACTTTTTTTTTTAATGCAACAACAATGAACTACTATAAAGTGGGAGTGGTGGCCTAGTGGTTACAGTGGTGGGCTTGGGCGTGGAGGACCCAGGTTCAAGCCCAGGGCTGCCCACAATGGTAAATCACTGGGGGCCCCTGAGCAAGGCCCTTAACTCCCAATTGCTCCCCGGGGCGCTGCCCTGCTAGCAGCCCCACTGCTCACTAGTGAAACTAGTTGATGGGTTAAAAGCAGAGACTAATTTCGGTGTGCATCGTACATACAGCGTGTGCACGATGTCCACACTGACAAGAAAGGGAAGAAAAAAAAAAAAAAAAAAAAAAAAAATGTAAAGACACACACCGACAAACGCTGCCATCTGTGCAGCAGTCCGTCCGACGGAGTTGGTTACATCTGTTTCGGCCCCCGCGTCCAACATCATCCATGTGATATCAGTCTTTCCTGACAGAGGGAGCGGAGAGTCACACCGTTCCATTTAACCAAACCATCCAGCGTGTCCCAACTTCTAAACATGACGCTGAAACTCACCCGAGAGGCCTGCAAACATCAGCGCCGTGTATCCGTGCTCATGTTCATTACAATTCACATCCGCTCCGTGTTGCAGCAGCAGCTTGCACATGTCTGCTTTTCCTTTGTAGGCAGCGTGCATGAGAGGAGTCATCCCGTACTGTAGAGGAAAAAAATTATGAACTACATAGCTTTGCAACAAGTAAAAACTAAAACAAAACCGAGAAGAAAGGGATTTTAAATTAACTTCAAATTACTTCTAAATTCACAGCAAACTGAGATAACCTCTGAATTTCCTGCTCCAGCTCCACTGGAAGCCAGGGGAGCTGGTGCAGGATGCGGGTGATGTGATGGATGGAGGGGGTTCTGGTGAGGATGCGGGCAGCTGAATTCTGCACCAGCTGAAGTTTATGGGATGGGATTTGTGAGTGAGTTGCAATAATCCAGGGAAAAGGTGACAGGCCTGTGAATGAGGACCGCAGTGGTACGGGGGGTACATGAGAGGCGAGGCGGTAATGTAACATAGGTGGAAGTATGCAGACCGAGTAACGTTACTGATGTGGTACTGTTGAGGATGACACCCAGACCCACCTGTGGGGAGGAAACACGGGAAAAGCTGTCCGTTTTGGACAATGTTGATGTTTTACCAGCAAGGAGAATCCCTGTCCCCCTTCTGATCACTTTGATGAAAATTAGAAGTAAATGAGGACTTGATGTCACCGTTGCATTAACTGTTGCCGGCCTGAGGTCATGTAACACTAGTCCTGTGAAAAAAGGGCGTATGATATAACATTAATGAAATTATATGAGTCCTTATGGCGTATGGGCGTATGATATAACATTACCATCTCTTTTTTTTGCAGGTTATCTCTTTTTTTCACAGGACTAGTGTTACATGACCTCTTGGGGGTTAGTTCAGGCAGACACCTCACAAAGTTACTTCGTCTTGTTCAGGTTTATTTAAGGCGCAAGACAAACTTGCGTTTCAGATGCCCTCTGATACCTTTAACCCACCAAGCTCACTGGCTGAACTAACAGCAGTGAGGGTCACCTGTGAGGGTCACCTGTGAGGGTCACCTGTGAGGGTCACCTGTGAGGGTCACCTGTGAGGGTCACCTGTGAGGGTCACCTGTGAGGGTCACCTGTGAATGCACCGTGATGATAACTGGTGTACATCCTTTCAAAATGTTGTGGAGGCGATGCAATTACATCTTTAATCACAAATGTATTCAAACTACCTACAAATAACAAACCAAAACACATCTTCATTAAGAAGATCAGGTCCAACAACAACAACGGTGACGGCGTGGAGGCAGCGGCGGTTTCACCTCATCTAAACAGTCCACCCGGACGTCCTTACAGCCCAGCAGCCTGGAAGCTTCCGGGACGTTCCCTAAAACAATAAAAGCCCAAAACAGCCATCGTTAGAGACCCAGACCCAGACCCCAGACCCAGACGCAGACCCAAGCCCCAGACCCTAGACTCAGACCCCAGATCCCGAACCCAGACCCAGACCCAAGCCCCAGACCCTAGACTCAGACCCCAGATCCCGAACCCAGACCCAGACCCCAGACCCAGACCCTAGACTCAGACCCCAGATCCCGAACCCAGACCCAGACCCCAGACCCAGACCCCAGACCCCAGACCCAGACCCCAGACGCAGACCCAGACGCAGACCCCAGACCCAAGACTCAGACCCCAGATCCCGAACCCAGACCCAGACCTCAGATCCCAGACCTCAGATCCCAGACCTCAGATCCCAGACCAAACATCCAGCGCCGATATCCTCGCAATACTTCAACATTCATGTAAATTAAATTAAATTAAATATAAATAAAAAAATATTCTGCAATTTCACGTAAATGAGATCAGCGTGTTGAAGGCAGGAATGGATTCGGACCTTTCCTTGGTTTCAACTGACGCTGATTGTTACCAACCCAAATCAGAAGATGACACTATCCACAGTGTGGTTATTGATCAGTTTTCGTGAACATTAATCGATCATTTTAAACTTATCCAACAAGCTAAGCGGGGATTAGCGTTAGCCGAACATGCTTACCTGCAGAAATAACTTCAAACAACTCCTTTTCGCTTGCAGACAAGTCCCCCTTCTTTGGAGCAGACATCCCGGCGGTCTGACGTGTCAACCGAAGCCGCTATGACACAACTACGATGCCGTATTTTAACTTAAAACGACTGGCGGCGATTGTGACAGAGAGACGCTGCGGCGCGGACGCTGGCGACGCCTTCTTCTTCGCTGACATTAATGGAGACGTCAGAAGAACGTCTGGGTTCGTACCGCCCCCACCGAGCTGGTGTAGTTAAGACACGACTTCAAATACGTCAATGTGTATAAATAAATACATGGGACAGATAGTCGTGAATTTAACCACTAACTGACAAAAAAATCTGAAAATAATCAGATCCAACGGAGTCCAGAAAACTATTTCTGAATCAAGAGTGATGGACATGAGAAGATGTACATTTCTTGTCATGAACTCTCATTGAAGTTAATCCTGAAATCGAGACTAATTGTAGAGAAAAATAAAATGTAAAACGTAAATAAGTAGAAAGGAAAACCCCTAAATTATATGCCTCATTTTATATACATGTGTTTTAATTAAAATGTTTTAGTGCATTTAACTATAGGAATTTACTTCAACAAAGTCCAATAATGTAATTGCAATGTAATTAAAGCAAAAATATGTAAAGGTGAAATGAAAATGCAATATCTCTGTGCACATATTATTGCAGACTGACATATGCTTTTTATCAAATTGTAATATTTGCATTTTAACTTAAAATTGTCACATTATTAAGGTTAAAAAAATAAAAATTGAAAAAAAAAACCCCGAAGACGTTACAAGCCTGTGTTGTCCTTTAAAAATGGTCACAAACCTATGCTCTGACTTAGATTAAACTCCCACAGATATAAACTCTTCACACCTCAAATTGTCTTCAAGGACAGTTTCAAGACCCATTCGCTCCCTTTTAACAGTAGTTGTCCAATGACTTTTGACTTTTCTACACATGTCCTTCGTGGATAGGGTTTAAAAGAAATTACAAGAGACAAGTAAAGAAAAAAAGGCTTTTGATAAAATCATCCATCCATCTATTATCTATACCCGCTTACTCCTTCTCAGGATCACGGGGGTCCGTCGCAGCCTTATCCCGACACATTGCAGGCTTGATAAAATCAATGAGATGAAAATATGGTCACGTCAGGATCTGGTGAGACCTCTGTAACCACTAGGCTATCCCTCTCTAAAAAAAACATGTTTCCGCCCGGTTTCGAACCGGGGACCTTTCGCGTGTTAGGCGAACGTGATAACCACTACACTACGGAAACCACGTAATGGCTCATTCGTTTTTATTTGTTTTCCTTCATTGTTGCATGCTGAAAGAAAATGTTAAACAATAAGTAAGTACACTTTATTTGTATATCAGCTTTCACAGAGAAAGGCTCACAAGTGCTTTACAAGGTTAAAGACACACGGTAGAAAGTAAAAGACCATAAAAGATAGATTCACAAATAAAAATGAAAACCATAAAAATACAAAGACGAGAAAAAACAGGAACAGTCAAAAATCATTAATTTACAAAACTTTACTAAAAGCCTGCCTCTACAGGTGTGTTTTAAGATGTTTTTAGAAAATATCCACAGTAGCTGAGTCTCTCAGCGTTCCACAGCCTGGCAGCAGCTTCACCAAAAGACCTGGTCGGCCAACCACATCCATTAATCTTATCAATCTCCTCAATGCATTCGTCAAGAGCCTCTACAGGCCTCTGTGTCCTGGTGACATTGTAATATACATCTGTGTGTCATCTGCATAGCTGTGGTAATTTATTCTCCCTCTATACCAATGACTGCACCTCAAAAGACCCCTCTGTCAAGCTCCTGAAGTTCGCTGATGACACCCCGGTTATCGGCCTCATTAAGGATGGTGACAGGAGGTTAAAGATCTGTCTGTCTGGTGCACTTGCAACAACTCAGTGCTGAACAAGCTAAAAACGGTGGAGATGATAGTGGACGTCAGGAGGAACCCCCCAGCTCTCTCCCCACTCAACATCATGGACAGCACTGTGGCCACAGTAGAGACATTCAAGTTCCTGGGTTGCCTCTTCTCCCGGGACCTGAAGTGGGTCACTCACGTAGACTCCACTGTGAAAAAGGCCCAACAAAGGTTGTACTTCCTTCAACAGCTAAAGAAATTCAACCTACCACAGAAGCTGCTGAGACAGTTCTACTAGGCCGTTATTGAGTCTGTCCTGTGCGCATCATTAACGGTCTGGTTTGGCTCAGCTACTAAATCAGACTGCAGAAGATTACAGAGGACGGTCAGGACTGTCGAGAGGATTATTGGCACTCCCCTGCCCTCCCTCCAGGAACTATACATATCCAGAGTGAGGAAGAGAGCACAGAAAATCACTCTGGACCCCTCGCATCCGGGTCATTCCCTTTTGGAGCCATCTGCCATCTGGCCGGCGCTATAGAGCCCTAAACACCAGAACTAACAGATGCCTAAACAGCTTCTTTCCCCAGGCCACCTTATGAACAGCTAATACTCCTCTGACTGCGACTGTGCAATTTAATTTAATTTAATTTAACTTAAGCAATGTAAATGACTGTACAGTTAAACACTGGAGGATACCCTACCAGATATAGCACAATTGTATATACCACACTGTCTCCATTACGTTTCTTTTTACTTATTTTAACTACATTATTTATATTCTTGGTACTTGATGTCACTGACACTGGAAGCTAACAACACTGAAACGAATTCCTTATATGTGAAAACATATTTGGCAATGAAGCTTTTTCTGATTTTCTGATTCTGAAAGAGCAATAAAGAAAAAGACAAGACAGAGATGGGTGCAGTTTGGTGTCTGTGTGATGTGTTGTAGTGAGTAAATGAGTGTATAATGTGTTGTTTTAGAATAAAAGACATAGGACAACCAGGTTTTTACAAACAGAAGAGGACAGAGAAAAGGGAGAGGAGCTTTTTATTTACCATTGTATGTGTAGTGTGTTTGAGTGTAGTAAAACATTTCTGACCAGATGGGGGCTAAATATCACAACTTTAAGCGTCGCCCCGATATATGAACTTAGACTTAATGAAGTGCAGCTCTATAAAGACAAAGTGTTTTTAGAAAACGTGCTGAAGTGTCCCAACTCATTAACGTCACATTGTCAGTGGTTCTTTCATCAGTGCAGCAGGTCTACACCCCCTTGTGGTCAGAAGTAGTGCTGCCTCATAAAATGATCTTCGGTCATCATAAAAGTTGTGTAAAATCTTCTAAAAAAGGCAATAATGTATAATTATTGACATTAATGGTAGCCTACTCCTTTACTTATAGTGATTTTAACCTGTAATGAAAATATAGATTTTTTGTTTTATACATATTTATGCTAAACACTCCCTCAAATTCAGAGTTGCTTCTCAGGGAGTCTGCTTTACAAAAGAATTTCCATCAGGGTACTTTCTCCATCGTAACTTCTCTACACCAGTTCCATCCATCTTCATCTTTAACTGGAAAACAGAAAAGAAAAAGAAGCAAAAAGGTGGATCAAATGGGTCAGAGGAGAGGACGACGGATGACACTTGTCAGTCACTCGGGTTTTTGCCTCACAGTCCCGCCGCCGCCTACGGTCCTCACATGATCCGTCTACTTGTGTCTTGAGAAACAGTTTCTATGATTGTTTAGAAACGAAAGGCGGCACAGTGAATTTTACTTCTTTTTTTCTTTTTTCTTCCATCTAGACCGTATAAACCAATGACATTTCTTGTTTTGTCAACTTCAGTCATGTTTTATGACATACGTTCAGTTTTGGATCACAACTATAAATTAAAGTTAATATGACTTTTAAGAAATATGGGAGTTCAAGATAAACTTTTTTTGAACAATACTGATGCATTTTTTAATAGAACAATGCAAAATGAAAAAAAAAGCTAAATTGACTCAGTTCTGCTGTCTATTAAAAAGAAAAGAAGAGACAAACTATATATAAACATTCCTTTCATTGTTTGTTCCCACTAAATAAATTGCAGTCTTGAAAGACTGAAGTTTATGTATATTAAAAAAAAATAAATTAAGCTGACAAGGCAAGACATAATTCAAACTCATGCAAAGAAAAAAAAGTAAGTGCAATTTATATTTTTTTATTTTATAATGATTGTTTTCTATTTTTTTATTCTGTTTTCACATATTTCAATTTGTGTTTATTTTTTTTTGTTTGGGATTGCCATGAAGCCGGGTCCTTTTTGAGGCAGGTTAATAATGAATAAAACACTCATCACACTTTACCTGCTTCAAGATGCTGTCTTGCACTGCAGGCTCATTAAGATCCAGTGCAGAGTCCTGAAGATTTATCCTCACTTTGATCAACCTCTGACTGATTTCTTTTGGTGAAAAATGCGCACACATGCACAAACACAACCAAACATGAACATTTTTGCTTCTTTGTTTTCGGCACAATTGTGTCACTGTAAACATATCAAAATATTTGAAATAAGTATTCAGGAAATACAGTATTTGATTTGAATTAAGGGACCTGGAATGACGCAGGAACAGATGAACGGATGTATTTCTGAACACTCCCGTGTTCCCCATCTACCCGCTTCAATCTTCAGCAAAGCCCCACAGTTCTCAGCATTCTCACTCCAAACTTGTTGACCTTCTTTCCAGTATCTCAGCGAGGATCCACTCAGGTCTGACCAAGTCCAGGGATCTCTGAAGTAACCAATCCACACAGAATTGCTTTTAGCGATTTTCTGGATAACATTATGCTCGACCGTATTCCTTATACTGGTCAGGTCGGAGTAGTGGGTTCTGCAGTAATCTAGAGCGTCAATCCAAGACAGTTCTTCTGCGTGCAGAATGTACTGATCTTCACCCTTTTTTGTTGCTACAAAAAAGAAGATATCGTTTGGTTTCACACAATAATGCCAACCAACTGCATACCCTCTTGAATATGTGACACTCACCATCAAAGCAGACTGAGTATAGGACCTCGTGACACGGGCGAGCAAACACTGTGGAGCTGTTATCGGCAAACCCACAGTGATAAGTTGGTTTCTCACCCCAGGTCACGTAATCTGTTTCTCCGTCCTTGTAGAAACCTTTGCCCGTCATTGACCAGTGCCAGTTCATAGTCACCCCTTTCACCAGCCCAAACCACACAGCATCATCGTATTTGCCCTCAGCAAGTGTAAGCATCTTCTTCATTAAGTCCATGTACTGGAAGGAGGCCAAGTCAACGCATTTCTCTCTGCAGAAGCTCTGTGCCTCCGCCCAGGTCTTGGGGGTTTGGAATAAGACGTACTGGTACTGGGAGGCGCAGAAAGACAAATAGCACAGTCCTGTGGGGGATTATTACAGCTTCAAAGATCCACTTTTAAGTATGACTTCATGTAATATTGCTGTACAAATAACAAAATAAAACAAAAGAGTAATGACAAACTTCACAACAGGGTGACAGAGTTTTTATAAGTCTAAAGAGAAATTTAGGAAAGCGTCATGAGGAGAAACCCACATCTGAGATACACTTGTGTAACACTGACCTGTGAGAACAATCACATTCAGGGTCCTTTCCATGGCTGTTACGACCTCTGCAAAAACAAGGAGAAAAGAGTTACTCTCATATTCTAGTACAATATTCGTCTATGCATCTTATTATATATTCAACAGTACTGTGAAAAAGGCTTATAGTGAGTGTTTTATCAAAATATATGTTCAGGTTATAAACAGAATGATAGTGACTGATTAATTACATGGCTGATTAATGGCCTTTTATTTATTTCAATATTCAGTTTTGGCCATATAAAAACCCATATTGGTTCATCTCTAAATAAAAGCTGTTCAGACTAAATTGACTCAATGTGTAAAAGCCGATATGTAATATGACGTCCCTCTGAACCAAACACAGATTTAATTTTTAAGGGGACTGTCTAATACAGATGCTTTTGCAATCTTATTAATTAGTATTGACTTGTAAAGGCAGGTTCCTGTATTTGCTGTTTGCATCTTCAAGAGACAAAACAAGAAACCTGGATGTCACTAAAGCTGTGATGAGGACAACACTGGGGGAGACTTTGAATAGTTTTATACCAATTAACAATAATATATTATTAAACAAATTTACAAAACAGCATTAGGTCTTAATTCACATTCAAGTTTTTGTTTGCAGTACAATTCTTAATTGCATTTAATAAGGTTTAGCAGCTAAATCAGTTTGAAACATGTTTTCCTCTCAAACGGATTAACCTGAAATGTGGAGATGCAGGTAAAACATTTCCTTTTAAACCAAAATAGAAGAAAAATTGTAGATCATTTAAGCTTTTTTTATGGGATGGCAGAACATAAACAAGGTACTTACCTAATATTTGATGACTCTTATTTAATCTCTGTAAATGATGTCTTTTCTCTGCAGAATCTGCCGATATGAACGGTCACAAAGCCGAGCTGTTCATGACTAAACACAAGAGGAATCTGAGACCAAACAGCTGATTCACAAAAGGTTCCTCTGGTTATGTGTTTGTCACATTTACGTATCTGTGCAAATGTGTCTTCCTTCATATGTAAAATGCATATGCAAGTTTGCATGTCTGTTCAAGACACATGCAAACTTGCAAGATGCGTCTTGAAGGCTTTCGAAGGTCAGTTTCCAGGGAGCCCAGTTTGAATATACCGTGGTTCTAAGTGATCTAGTTTTCCTTAAATGTGTTGAAAATTTTGATGTGGCTGTTATATTGTTGTAGTTAAAGCAGTGAACGATAACGGCGAGGTGTGGTTGGGCTCAGCGGTGACGGGAGCTGTTCCGGTGACTGTGGCACCAGCGTGGATGCTCCTGGGTTTGCTGTGCTGGTGTGGACCCTGTGTTCCTGGCTTATGTTATACCGTTTATTTATTGATTTGTTGTTTATGTTTTTTTGTTTAAATTACACCTTTTTAATCCTTCCGTTTCTTACAAGTTATGTGTGTTGTAGGTTTAGGTTGAAGGAGGGGCATCAACTTAAACCAGGTTTCTGTAATGAAAACCAGGAAAACTGTCCGTCCGTCCGTCCGTCCGTCCGTCCGTCCGTCCGTCATACAGCACCACCGGACTCGTTCTCGTCAAAATATAAAACTGATAGACTTAAATACTCTTTTATCTCTGCTACTGTCTTTTACATAAGCAAAATCAACATTTTAAGGAACTTTATTATATCATACCATCATGTATCAGGGACTATTGTTAGTGTTCATTTTTTGTCATTAGTCTTTTAATATCTTTCCTTCATCTCTTATTTTTGGGAAATTTCTTTCAGGGGCACAATATTTGCTTATTATTAAGGACTCATTGATTGATAACATTATTAATAAATTGTTTGGGGAAAAAAGAAAATTTCAGACTATAATAATTAGCAGAGGGATGTATTTGTTTTTTATTTGTACATCTTTACAGCATACCAGCTCCACAGATGAATCACACATGGGATTTAGCTGAATGGCCACAACTTAAATGGTGTCTATAAATACAACATCTGGTGGGATGATGTGGTGAGTTTTGGGAGCTTAGCATTTAAGTTTAAAAAATGTAAACATAATGTTCCCATTGTAAAACCGGAAAAATAACCAAAGATCATCCTCAGTCTTTTAGCATTATGTCTGCACTTTTAACCTTAGGTCATTCCTAAATTTAAAAGTAAGCCTGTAGTTAATTGTTTTTATGCAAATCCATGTATGCACGTAAAAACAAATGCAAACTCTATTATAATTAATTATCTACGGGAACGTGAACTTCAAAGGTAAGATGTCCTTAGAGAGCTGCAAGACTGCTGGACTATCTGCAGCTGCCAAAGACCTTTCATAATTAAGTTTTCTTTTTTAAAATGAAAAGCTAGAAAAGTCCTAGTTTGAATCTGGGCATAGTCTTTTCTATGCATGGAGTTACCTTCAAAAACGTGCACATTTGGGTATATGCTGATTCGAAGCCCATATGAATGACTGCGAGTTTGCATGGCTGTTTGATTATACGTGACCCTGCGCTGGTCTGGTGGACTGGTGACCAGTGCGCGGGCGTGGCCCTGCCTTTTACCCAGGAGGAGCTGGGATAGGCTTCCGCAGACCACTGTTGTCCTGGGTAGGAAGAAGCAGGCAGGAATAACGATTGGAAAGCTACTTTGGTTAGGACTGCACTTTGATACCTCCCTCAGATCTAAGCAGGAGCAAGTTGACTGAGTGCGCTACCAATCAGCTGTACACATTTAAATGTATATAAACTATTTGAATGAAATTGATTCATTTGTGACTAGCTGAGACAGAGCCTTTACAGTTGTAACCCCTACACACACACAAACACACACACACACCCACCCACACACACACACACCCTATCTATCCTTACGAGGATGACACAGGTAAGGGCAAAAGATGGGTGAATAGATGGACGTCTGGATGAGTTAAACCTGCCGCTGATGATACGCATGTGTACTCCTGTCCAGTAGAGGGCACCCCGGTCTAAACTCCTCAGAGGCCGAAGACACCGCTTCCTTAAACCGAAGGAAAACAGTATCTGGTGTTCTGTAAAATCGATGGGTGTGAGTGTTTATTGTATATTTGATACCGTTTGGAGCACAATTAAAATCCTTACATGCAGTATTACTGGTTTTAAAGTGAGCTGTAATTGAAGCGTCGCAACACAGAGCTTGTTTATGACGCGTAAGAGCCGCACTACAACAGTGGCGTGCAGCGGTGTTTTAACAGAAGTGGTTTACATCCTGCTCACGTAGGTTCAGAGCTGGCTGTGCAAATGAACCAGAAGTATCAGGATCTCATCCTGCAGGCTTGTGGGGCTTCATCTTTGCGTGTGGGCGCTACGATCCAGACGCTGTGGAGCGGCTATGGGGAGATAGTGCGACTGCACCTGGAGGGATGCGAGCGGCCCTCTGTGGTCATCAAGCACATCAGATTTCCAGAAGAGGCCAAGCACCCAGGAGGCTGGAACACAGATCTCTCCCACAGACGTAAAGTGAGATCCTACCAAGTGGAGACAAGCTGGTACCAGAACTATTCCACCAATCAGAACAGTCGCATCCCTGCCTGCCTGGCTGCCTGTTCCTATGGTGACGAGATGCTGATAGTGTTGGAGGATCTGGATGTGGCAGGTTACGATCACAGAAGGTATGGTTAACAGTTTTATGTTCTCAAAGTCTAGAACATGAAGTACTGACCTTAAGTAACTTTCATGTTACAGCTGAATTGGGCCATATTTGGGTAAAACCCTTCTTTGCTGTTACAGACGAAGACTATTTTTAAGTAATCCTGAAGTGAAAATAGTAGAAAATCGACAATTATTCATTATTATTGCCTATCATTGCCTAAAAAAACTATGAAACATGATTGATAAGAGGATACATTTTTTATATTTGCCAAAAATATCATCAATCATAGGACCAGTGTGAAGGACAGCGAGATAAGGGCTTGCCTGAGCTGGCTCGCCCACTTCCATGGTCTCTACCTGGGTGTGGCACCAGAGGGCCTGTGGTCTGTCGGTACCTACTGGCACCTGGAGACGAGGCCAGATGAGCTAAAGGCCATGGACGATGCTGAACTCAGGGCAGCAGCTGGCGACATCGACAGGATACTTAATGACTGCTGCTTCAAGACCATCGTCCACGGAGACGCCAAGTTGGCCAATTTCTGTTTTTCCCAGAATGGACAGGATGTAGCAGTTGTAGACTTTCAGTATGTTGGCGGGGGCTGTGGGATGAAAGATGTAGTGTATTTTCTAGGAAGCTGCATGGAAGAGAAGGAGTGTGAAAAGAGGGTGCCGGGACTGCTGGATCACTACTTCTCCGAACTGAGACTCTCTGTGAAAGAGGATGTGGATGCGGATGCTCTGGAGAAAGAGTGGAGGGAGATGTTTGCGTTCGCATGGACAGATTTTCACCGTTTTCTCCTGGGATGGATGCCGGGACACTGGAAGATCAACAGATACAGCAAACAGCTGACCAAGGAGGTTCTCCACAAGCTGAAATCTGAGCAGAACCAGTGATCACAAACCTCCACGACAACGGCATAACTATAAAACAAGAAGTCAGCTTTAAACCTGCAAATCTGATACTGAAAGAATGACATAGACTAAATATTTTAATTTGCTGTGTACTAAGGATTAATAGAGGTTTTTAAAATATTAGAGCAAAATCTATGTTCTCTATACAGAAGCTATTTGGATTTGATTGACGTGTAATTTAATGGTTTTAAAAATAGAATAAAGTATTTTTTTATTTACAGTATATGGTGGATGAATGTCAGTATTTATGTCTCAGCCACATCCCTCCCTTGGCGGAGGCTCGCAACAGCAAGGCCTCGCGGCTGGCACGCAGATTTGGGGCGTTTTACACCGGATGGGAGAACAAGCAAACCTCCCACACCGCCGGGAATCGACCTGGGGACCTTCCCACTGTGAGGCGAGCAATGTACGTCTCAGCGCAGGGGCTACAGAACACTAGAAGAAAACAAGAGAACACATTTCTTTTCTTTTGGTGCAGGCACTGTGCTCACATGAGAGGTTGGTAGGCAGATGCGTCATTAAGGGCGTGGGGTCATGATGTCACACCACATTGCACTCTTGGGACGGCTGCCATGTAGGTAGCTACATGTTTGGTTCTGGAGATCAGTGTTGAACGATACCTACATGTTCTGTCTCTAATCTTTTTGTACTATTTGCCTTTTATGGACTCATAACTGAGGTAAGATGCAGTTGTGCAGAAGTACTTCACATGACTGTAATTTAACAAAAGGAGATGATGGGATGTATTCCCATTTGTCATGATTTTTGTAGTTTATGAAATCAAGCTGTGAAAGACTCACAAACGGATGCTAAATGCATATGCAATTGGACATGCTTGACCCCACGTGCCTTTTTTTGAATTTCAGTGTTAGCAGAGCTCACCAGCTTGAAGAATGGAAAGTCCTGCACCCAAACATTTGGAAACTGCATATCTGATTGAAGTGCTTTGTAACTACTCTACTGCTTGGTTGTAAAAGATATGCATTCAAATTCATGATAAAAAACCAAAAAATCATTTCAAATGTCTCAGCAGAGGTAGCAGCTGGGATCAGCAGTGTAATGATCTCTTATGGATCTAATCCATTCAAAAGCCCTATGACTGGAAACCATCTGTTGGAGCTCATTAATAAAGCCTAAAAGTCTCGAGGAGTCAATCAAATCAGTCTGTCCTTGTAGAGAGTCTTTGGGCAGATTAACACGATGACGACAGCATGGCAACTTAATCTGGGTGTAAACAGTGTAGATGGCGGCCGTTGAGGATTAACAGCCGTTTGAAGCGGCTTTGGCATGACAGTTCAAGATTTTGACTTTTCTTCTGGGTATTATCTGTTCTGATGATTTGCTGTAGCAGAAGAATAATTCGCTCTTCCACACAACACTACCACTGAGTCCTTTCTGTGGCTCTGATTGGTTTAGTGTTAACCAACTGGGTGCAAGGGGAGTTTGATAAGTAGACAGCAGACGACGCCTGGAGTCAAACCCCAGTCCGTTGAGTCAGATACACGCCGGCCGTGTCATTACCACCCACTCTGCAAACCTCCAGGGAACTCGCGCTCAGGAACACAGACGACCTTAACTCACTCGGCGGAGCCACAAAACAACTCAATGCTGCCACACTATGGCCAAAACCCGCAACAACATGGTTTAATACAGTTCAACTTAAATATTTACATTCCACTGACTTTACAGCGATGCTATACTAAAAAAACAAAGAATCAATTTGAACGTTTTTGAGAACTGTACACACAGGAGTTGCAAATTATCTTTACTACATTTACATTTTGAGTGTCATTGCACAAATAGATTTTTGCGACTCCATCTGCCAAATCAGGCCCTTGATTTAATGAATGGCGTTAAGAATGACCATGTACTTAATGTCGATCTGTAAATGAGTCTACTTTGGTAAAGTCCGTGTTTCTGCACCTGGTTTCGGCTGTGGTGGGGAACCCGCCCGTCACGTGATTTCCGCCGTCGCTGCCGACGTTAAAACAAGGCAGAAGATCCGAGAAGGGACGTGAGGACGACGCTGCCAAGCAGCGAACAGGTACAAACACGCTCTTCACGGGGTCCGCCTGCGTTTAGTGTCACGGTTAGACGGTGAGACGGTGGGACGGTGAGACCTGCTGCCACTGCGGCGACGCTTATAAGTCCGACGGCTTGTGGCTGTTGAACACGGTGGAGCTAACGTTAGCCTGAAGCTAACGGCTACCGAGGCTAAATAACGTTCAAATCCGCCCAAACTGTAACCTGACAGGAGGTAAAAGTTGTGTCGATTTGTACGTTCTTTTGATAGAGGCGGTTACTTGTAAATGGTGTAATTTAAAGTAGAGAGCCGCTGTTCCCCGGGTTGACCCGCGAGGTGAAGGTTTACAGTCGGTGGCTTGTTTTGACAGTTTACAGTAACGATGATGAGGCCCGGCAGGTGTCCGGGGGGCGGGGGTTGTGTGTGTGTGTGTGTGTGTGTGTGTGTGTGTGTGTGTGTGTGTGTGTGTGTGTGTGTGTGTGTGTGTGTGTGTGTGTGTGTGTGTTGGGGGGGAGTCTGGGGGTGGGGGGGTGTAGGGGGGAGTCTGGAGTTGTGAACTGAAACTCGACCTCAGTCTCAGGGGACGTTGTTTCTCTGCTTGATAACCATCAACACAGTTTAACTATATGAACTATAAATTGTTTTTTTTTTTTAGCATAAAGAGACAACTACTTATGGTGAATTGGTCCTGCTTTGGAGCGTTGAAGAGCCAACTAATTACTAAATAAGAATTTACAAACTGTCACACAAAACCCAACTTGTCAGTCATATCTGATAATAACACCTCTAATAACACTTCTAATAAGCTGTTATTAACTATGGCTAAGGCATTTTAGACATTTATTTAGGTATACTTTTTAGTTAACTGAAATGATACCCCACCTTGAGAGATGAAAAAAGACAGGGAAAACAATAAAACACAAACATTACATAATAGTACACACAAAGGCATAAAAACAGGGAGTGCAACAGCTGCTCTCAGAAAATGTGGAGCTTCGTCCTGATGATTTCACACGGCATTGTATTTCAGGAATACAGCGTTGCCACACTGAAAGGACACGGTATCCATTGCCATGGTTACGCTGCCAGCAGACAGCAACAGAGAGTACGAAAGCGGCGTGTTATTTCTTTGATTATTGTGAAAAGTAGATGGATCTAAATATACAGCAAGTTGTCATCCCTGTTTCATGCATTCGTCTGATGTGTCTGTTCACTTACTCTACTGTGAAAGTGGTGAACACCGTCTCTATCAGAAATGTGCATGAGAGCAAAAAAAAGAAGTGTGCATGAGAGAATGAAAACTGAGAATGAGAAAATTGTGAGTGATGAACTAGTAGCAGGCATGCAGTTATACATTTAGATGTGTCTAGAGCAGATAAATATACAAATCCAAACTGTTGTATTATATATTGGATTATGCTTGAATTACAACAAATATGAGTGAATTATACTACAATTTGGATTAAGATTTGAGTGCTTTTTTGAGTGTAAAGCAGTTTGAGATTACTTTGTTTTGCATTGGCGCTATACAAATAAACTGAATTTAAAATATATTGTTCTCTCTTTCCACCAGAAATCCAAGATTTGTAACCAGATGTATTCCTACTAATATTGTTGGAAACGACAACAGATCTACTGTACAGATGAAGCGGATGTTGTAGACGAGTCCTCACCCCACCGCCTGTCACTCTTCATCCCACCCTGAACAAGGACAGTTTAATGTGTTGTGTTAAGCCAAACATGGAGAACATTTAGGGGAGGTTTCTTCTCAGGTGAGTCCTGAGTTGTGGCACTAAAGGTTCTCCAGAGCCCACCCTGGTAATAGTATGAACCATGGACCCTGGGGCAGTTGATAGTCCTGTAACCCTGGTGATTAAGGCCCCCAACCAGAAGTATGAAGACCAAACCATTAACTGCTTTCTCAACTGGACTGTGGAGAGGCTGAAGGGCCACATCTCTAAAGTGTACCCCAGCAAGCCGGTAAATGGAGCTTTCTTTAGTTTCTTGTTGTCTTCAGTGAAATTTAGGAAAACTCAATTGAAGATTCCAATTTTATTTTCCTGTCAATTCAAGACCCAAACGAAATGCATAAAAACAACAGCGATGAGAAAAAAGTAAATCATGCACTTCAATATTCCCATTAATATGTATTTTAAGTAATGTTATTTTTAACAAAACTAAGTCCTGACTGGGGGGAATTTAATTTAAAATAAATACGAACTCAACAAAAAACTTTTGTTTTTATCTGACTTTCATATTAATCTCTTTTAATCGCTCCAAGGAAAACTATACAGAAAGATGCATAAGATTGAGTTTTGCTTCTGAATGAAGGTTATTAAAAAGGCTTAAGTTAAGTGGTGCAGATATAAGTCTCTCTTAAACTACGTAAACTACAGCCAGCTGAAAAGCGGCATCAGATGTCCATTTCTAGCCAAGAACTTTGAAAGCAAAAGATTTAATCTCTGACATGTTTTTTGTGATTACATTTTCAGAACTTGAAACAAATGTTTAAGCTGATACTTTTAAGGCTTTCTGTAATTTTATTTTAGGTTTTAGCTTGAAAACATCCCAAGCGTGAATCTTTTTAAATATTTCCGTGTAGTTCTGCTGACATGAATGATGATAAAGTAATGCTCTTTTCTTGTTAGTTTATGATCCTTATTTTCTGCGTGTTTTTAAACTTCTAGAGAGGTTTGTTGATTTAGGGGAAAGAAATCTAAGCCTGCTGAGCTGGTAGTTAATGAACAGCTGTCTGTGCACAAATCAGTGTTTAACTGTGTTAACAGGCAGCTGTTTGTTGCATCTTAAGGGCTGTGCAAGAACTTTTTTATTATAAATGTAATAATAAATGTAATGCAGAGATATGTAGAACGCATGCAGAAGGGTTTATTTGCCCACTTTGCATAAAGAAATGTCTGTGTGAAGATGATCGTTCTGCACTGTGAAGTAGCTTGTGGGTTTGCTGTGTGGTGAGAGGTAGCTGGCCGGGTTTCCTGAAAACACATTTGTGGAGGTCTGAGTTTAATTTTAGCTGTAAGGCCTGCATTCACCTTCAAGCTCTCTGCAGCTTTGCTTCCACCCCATGTCTCAAAGGGTTGCAGCATTTTTAATCAGATGTATTTTTGAGTTCAGTGTGCATTGTAGTTCTTAAGAAAACAAGGACGTGCTTCCATTACTTTTTTTTTTTTATGAATATATCGAAGTTCTGTACGCTGTTTGGCCATTTCCATGTGTCATCGTGTGCTGTTTGTATCGTAGCTGTCCAAAGACCAGCGGTTGGTGTACTCAGGAAGGCTCCTTCAGGACCACCTGCAGCTCAGAGACGTGCTGAGAAAGGTAGGAGCTATAAAATGGCTTGATTTTGTCTGCAACTACAATATATTGAGAGATTCGTAATATTTTCATACAAAACTACTAAAAGGTTTGTCTTTTGCCTTTTTTGAAGCCTTCCCTTAATTCATGTTATTTACAATAATAAATGCTGTTATAGCATCACATTTTGTTGTATTAGAAAAATCAAGATTGCACTGGAGTAAATTATCATTGGTTCCAGGCTTGAGAATTATGTTTTAGTGGTTTTATGTCCAAATAACAGCACTGATGCTCGCTGCCTCATCTGCTTGGATTATTTTGTTGCTCAGCTAGAAATGTATCCCAACCATGTCAGGAACTGGTTTTAGTGTGAACGTGTTTGTGAACAGGTGGTTTAACATTCTTCAATTACTTTTTGAAAGACTTATTTGCTGAGTTGTTGTTTGTTGATTTGTGTGGCAACTGAAACAGGTTCCCTGGGAAACAATAGCTGATCGTGTGTGCTACCAACAAAGGAGAGCATTGTGTTTGAATTCTGGCCGTTTCCACACTAATCCCTTCTCTTTCACCATTTCTTGCTTTGTCTTTCTGATCGTTGCTGCCCTCACCTCTTTCTCCTCCCCTCTTTCTTCCTCCCACATGGCTTGGTCGTCCCTGGGCCTTGTCAACCCGCAGCAGGATGAATACCACATGATGCATCTAGTCTGTACCTCTCACAGTCCTCCAAATTCTCCAATGCCTCGGAGCCCTTCCAGCTCTTCTGCTTCTGACTCCAGCGTGAGTAGACATCCAACTTTTCTCCGAGTTTTAGTAGACTATCGTATCTTAATCAAAGCAATAGGAAGCTGTACACAGATTAATGCCAGTCAGGATCAGATCTAACAGGATGTCTTTCTGTGAACTCTGTACAAACTGTTGAAATTGTTGGAAGTAAAGTTGTTGGAGACGTTTGATTTGACAGGAGGTTTTTGAGAGTGCCTCCTGTTGCTCTCATTTTGTATTCAGGTTTAATGATTGAAGTTGGTGTTCAGATTTTTTCACAGAGTTCAGACAGTGCCGGCTCTTCCTCCCCTGCCACCACACCAAATCAGGACAGTCAGGCAGCCTCTACTTCTTCTTTTGCACCAGGAGGTTATGATGGGTTGAGGTATCGCGGAGGCTTCTCCCCTTACAATCCTCAGAGTCTCTCTGGTGTCCCTCAGTGGTGAGCAAGTCTCTATAAACCTGTTCTGTGTCTAAAGTTAAAAGGGTCACATTCAGTCAGGGAAAACCAGAATTTACTTGTATTTTCTTACTGCCTTTTTCACATTTGTTTTAAAAATACACATAGCGAATTAACATACTAAGGGAATTACTGAAATTAGAAGTGTTCTTAGTTTTAACCAACAAGTAACGTCACGCAACCTAAGAACAAAATCCCACATGTATCTAGAGAGTCATGAAAAAACGGCTCCGTTTCCATACCAGCATCAAGTTAATTTGGAGCTAACTTCTTTGAAACGGCGCGTTATAGAAAATGTTAATTTTACACGCTTCCGTGACCGGTCTTGGAGCAGCTAAGCTGCAGTGTGAAGAGGGAATTCTAGCACTTCGGTGCAGCTACTTGAGTAGACGGAGTAGTTGGTACTGAAGAGAAAAAGCACCTCTGGAAGGAAAAGGAAAGCCAATCCGGTCACACTGAGAGGAAAAAAGACCAGAGGTCTTAGGGGAATTTTTTAAATTTCATTTGTTGGGTATGTGGTTTTCATTATAGCATGTGTCATCACGTCTGTTTCTATCTTCCATCGACTGATGTTTGTTGACTCTGTTGTTTATAGATGTAAAATGTTTTTTTTTTTTTTCCTCTTTGAGCTCACATCTGTCATAGTTCAAGTCACGTCCCGGGTTTTGAGCATCTATAAGTTTGTTTGTCAGATCTTTTAAAGTTAGAGAAAAACTAGGCATATATTAGTTTGCGTTCCATTTTCCCCTTTTTATTAGTAAAAACACTTAAAGCAAATGACAGCATTCAACAGGTCAAATGTATGTATAATCGTAAAACAAAACGATGTGCATTTTTAAAAGTGCATCAGGTATGATACCTGCTTCAACATTAATTCACGAACAAATACGGCAATACTCAAAATATGCAGTGCCGACCTACTGTGACCATTTTGTACACCAACCTTAAACGTAACGTAAATCACATCAGGTGATTAATGATTTATTCTTTAACTATATGTTGATTTATGCCTCTACGATGAACCAACGACGCATGTCGCATGAGGACGCTGCGCTGTAACGTGCACTGCGGTGGTTCGAGGTGTCCCGTTGTTCTCTGCGTCCCCATGAAGGCGATTTTTAAAAGACAAGTTTGTCGCTACCGCTTCCCATCTAAAGCACCCACAGTCCACGCTGTGGAAGTAGTTGCACGTCTGTGATGCTCACATTACGAGTGCTAGAACCAGTCTGAAGATGGAGCATTTTGTGTATGGAACGTTATGTTGTTTTGCTGAGTGTAAATGAATTATTAACAAATAGGAACTCCTTTCACAGGCCAGATGCAGCCCAGATCCCTTTACAAGGTGGACTCCCAGCTAACATGGTCCCCCACCCCATGTACATGCCGATACAGATGCTGTGGTGGCAGCAGATGTATGCGCGCCACTACTACATGCAATAGTAAGTAAAAGAGAAACTGTCGATAGTTTAAGCCCATTATGGCTGCTTGTGTCACTGATGATTTCAGCAGAAGGAAATTTCATGTAAAATATTTCTGAATTTACTTCCAGTAATATTGTATTTCATCCAGGTGTGGACAGTCAGTTGAGTTATTGCATTTTCATCCTCTTTCCTCTTCTTAACCCATCTTTATAGTCAAGCAGCAGTAGCCTCCTCTCAGCCTCCCAGCACCTCTCCTCCCTCCTCTCCCTCCTCCTCACCCCATCAGCCTGCCCAACCCAACGAAGCTGTGCAACCACCACTGGGCCCAAACCCAGTCCACAACCCATTACCAGAGAACCCGCCGGCCAACCCCATCCAGATGAACGCGCAGGGCGGCCCAGTGTTGAACGATGACGAGCTGAACCGCGATTGGCTGGACTGGCTGTACACGGTGTCACGTGCCGGTGTCCTTCTCAGCATCGTCTACTTCTATTCCTCCTTCAGCCGCTTTGTCATGGTGGTTGGTGCCATGTTACTCGTCTATTTGTGAGTACCCGCCTGAGGGTTAGAAGTCATTCAGTGAGGCCTTTCAGTAGGTGTTAACAACCTTTTGCAGTCATTTTTTTAGATGTATTGAAATGATTATTTTTTAAATTTTAGGCATCAGGTTGGTTGGTTTCCCTTCAGACCAGACCAGCAGAACCTCCAAGGAGTAGAACGGGCTGATGCTCCTCAGGAGGAAGCGCAGAGACACCAGGACATGCAGGAAATGGTGAGTTGGAGTGTTTCAGCTTTGCTGCTCGTCACTTGTTACTCTTAAATATTAACAGCCATTAAAACTGACCTCTTTTTGAAAATGGAAACCAGCCAGACAATCTGTGAATTCATTTGTATTTGGTCTCAGCAGAGCAGCAGTTTTTCTTTATACTTTTGAATGGAGCTTCTCAGGTTTTTACTTTCTATACACACCCTTTTAACAGTTAAAGTTGTGCCAGAAACCCCTATTTGCACCTCTAGAAATGTGATTATCCAGATTCCATAACATGTAAAAGAGCATTGTTATGAAACTAAAAAGATGTGTTTTAATTTATTATTCTGCAGAGCTGCTTTTCTTATTCTTTGTGTTAATCTCTTCATCTGAGAAAGAATAGGGCATGAAAACCCTACATGAACAACCAAGTGAGCACTGGGCAGACACGGGTTTCTCGGGCTCGCCTCTCAGTAGGACATGCCTGCTCTTCACCTCGCCTCAAGTTCTGGTCTGGGCCTCTTTGTTTAGGCTACTGCCCCCAAGACCGGAACTCGGATAACAGGGGATGGATGGATGGAAATTCATAATGTTGAATTTCTTATAAGGGGCCCAAAGTAACAATAAAAAGAAATTGCACCAGGTTTTAGGAGGTTAAGCTTATTTTATTGCTACACAACATGAGATTATTAAACAAAATTACAAGATGTAGTTACATGGTCAACTGAGTGTTCATAACATAACACATCTGTTAATGTCCCAGGAACGCCTCATGGATGAAGACCTGGAGGATGATGACAGTGGTGAGGAAGGTGGCGGGGGCCCAGAGGACCAGGCCCATATTGCTGCTGCTGCTCTTCCAGAGCCAAGCTTCCTCACCACCGTGTGGTCCTTCATCAGCACCTTCTTCACTTCGCTCATCCCTGAGGGACGACCCCATCCGGCCAACTAGGAAGACGTTGTGCCTCTCGTCTTTCAGCTGCCAACAGGTACCGCCCCACAGAATTTCCAACCTTTTATTTTTGCTGTACAAAATATCCCAACAACATCTTACTGAATATTAGTGGTGAAGCAGTCAGAAAGAGACCCCTCGCTGCTGACAAATGAAGAGAGCAGATCTAGAGCGTCGCTGCAGAGAAAACGGGAACGAACGAATGAACTGAAATGAAATGAAAAGAAATGTCACGTTGGCTTAATGGAGTAAATACTATAGTGTTGAAGGTTTTTATTTTTATTTCATCCGTGGTGAATTCATGGACTGAAAGAGATGGCAAGAGATGCTGGAGGGTGTTGTCTTCTTTTCTGAGAAGAGATGAGGTCAAGTGTTCTCAGAAGCAAAAAAAGACGAAAGAAAAGAAGGAGAATCTCCCTAAAATGAGAGGGAGTCTTGTGTCTTTAAAACTATGATAAAATAAATCTTTAAAGACATTTTCATGTGTGCATACAATGTGCACACAGGCATTGCAGCTACTGAAGCACATTGTTGTCCCTCTTTATGTATTTGAATATATGTACTTACACATGTAACTAAATGCATCTTTAATTCCTGAATATTTGCTTTTTGAATAAAAAAACTTGCTGCACTTTGAATTTTGGACTTTACTTCTTTTGCTTTTCCTTGTAAAATCCTGCAGATCCTGCAGGTGGCAGCATCTACAAACAACTGCTGCACAGTCCCAGCGGTGGGGGGTGTGAGGGGTGGGGGCTATCAAGACAAGCTGGTTCAACTTCCTTGTTTGCTCTTATTTTCAGTTTAAGTTTAGAATTAAGATTGGGTTATGCACTTAATTATTCTATAAGCTAAATGTCCAATTTTAATGTTTTTAATTATTTGTGAAACTAGTTCAGTTGTATAACAAGAGATGATATTCATCAGTACGACGGTATCTCAAAGATAACCAGACAAAAGTGTAATTTTTGCTAATTTAATGTAGAAAATTTAAAAACATCACAACGTTTCCTGGAAAGCATAATGAGAGGATAAATCTTGGAAAGACGTGTATGCACGTGTAGTCACAAACTTCAAAGATCCCAGGATCAAATTCACACTGGTGAAGTAACTACGTTGTAAAAGATAAAAGTGAGTTCTGCAGTGGCCTCGACGAGGTCCTACAGTTAAAAGGTTCATAAGAGCCTCGATGAAAGTTTGTTTTCTCTTCTTCTGGACGTTAAAGTCGAACCTTCACAGGCTGACGGGCTCAGACGTCATCCTCACTGGGGATGGTTTCGGCGCTGGGAAGCATCTCAGACAGCAGTGCACTTCAGAGTCCTCCAAAACCCTCTAATCAAATGACCATAGATTTATGTGTAGTCGGTTGTAGAAGGAGCAATTAACTATGCATGACAGCGGCTCGACGACCATTTGATTTTGTTGCATGTGCCCCCTCTGAACCACCGATCCAATCAGGTTAGAACCCCTCCCTCCTCCTCCTCTCCATGGCTGTGGGGTGAGGGTTAGAGTCCTCTTATCAGAGGGAGAAATTTCTTTAAAAGGGTGTTTGTGCTCGTGTAAGACATTTCATCATCTTAATAAGTCCTTGTAATGCAGTCGGCTCACTCCAGTTTCCCTGCTATCGGGCCTCGTTGTCTTTGGAGAGGCAGCAGTTGGGCTGGACACCTGCCACGGCGCAGAGAGACGACATAGACATAAGAGATGGGGAGGAGAGATGGGGGGGTCACACCTGTGAGGACTGGATGGTGATGCGCAGCAGCACAGGCTCTTAGTTAAAGTGTGTCTGAAGATCATTGGCTGATTGCTGCGAGAGCAATTTCATGTAGATAAAAATGCTTGTGAGTGGATGACAAATGCTTAAGGTGACTTAGAAACTTGTATGTGAGGTTGGTCTATTTTTTTTTTCTTTTTGTCAGGGAGGGTATAATATTCTTCGTCTACATGAGAGTTAACTCATTAAAACTCCTATTCGCCTCAAGAAATCCCTGAATTCCTTTTAGCATAGATACACAAAGGTACGCAAAACATTCCAGCGACATCATCCTGGTCCATACGGACACGAACGCATCACAGAGTCGTTCTCCATTTGCTGGCTGCTCATCTGTAACGCACATCCTCTGTTCTTCTGCATCTCAAAGCTGAGATGTATTGACTGTGGAGGATCTGGGTGCAGTGGTCTCATTGTGGTGCTCAAGAAACCTGTCCGACGTGCTCTGAGCTGCGTGACAGTCCAGCGTCCATCCTGCTGGAAGTAGTCGTCGGATACGCCACACCGTTGACATAAAGAGCTGGACAAGGTGAGCAACGATACCCAGGCCGGCTGTGGCATCTGGATGATGCTCCATTTGTAGTGTGAAAACCTTTTGTGCACTCGGATGCTCTTCTGCATAACTTTTATTTAATCACTTTTCTTTTTTTAATTTCTTTTAACATTTAAAATCAATTTGGCTGCTCTCCTTTGACATGTGACATCAGCAAGTCATTTTTTGAAAAGAAAATTGCCCCTAATTTGATTTTTTTTTCTTTTTATGCGATTGTGTGTGAAAATCCCAGTATTTAAGCAGTTTCTGAAATAATTACACCAGCATGTCTGGGACCGACAACCATGTCACGTTCAAAGTCAACTAAACCACCTTCTGTCCCCATCCGGACGCTCTGCTGAGTTTCCACAGCCTAAATTCATGGAACCGCTGCCTTGTGTGGGACTGATGGGATATTTGTGACAAGGAGCGGTCAAACAGTTGCTCCCAATAATGTGGCTAGAGGATTGTACGTATATGCATGCAGACTAATCGGTAAACCGCATGCATCCGTTCGTTTTATTTGTTGCAGAGATAAAACAATTCTGACACTTTACAGAGCTCTAATCTAATCAAAGTTTTAGAAAGCACTCGCAGCTGGTCAAAAAGCTTCCACTGTGGATCCATCGTGTCACCTGAAAGCGAGTGGTCAGAAGCACTTACGAGGCCAAACTGTGATTCTAGAGAGAGATCTGGACATATGCTGAATATTGTTACTCTCTAAATGCAGGATTTGGTATAAACTCTGGCAGTTGTCAGAGGTAATGTTGTACCGCATATTAGAGTGGACTTCCTTGCTGGGCCTCGCTGGGCAGGCACATTAGTCCTTCAAGCCGCAGTCAAAAGCGCTGTGCTGCAGCTGTGACGTGTTACTCAAACATACCTATAAAAGTTTTAGAATATGTTTTTTCTTTTTCTTTCTCAAATACAGGACTTCCTAAAACTGGCCCTTTTGTGACCCAATGTGCATGTTTTTAAAAAATTCTTTTAAAACCTCAATACTGCTGACGAAACGATTATAAAACCATGTGAGAGGGTAAACGTTATTTCAATTCAATTCAATTTTATTTATATAGCGTCTATTACAACAAAAGTTGTCTCCAGGATCTTTCCAGAGACCAGAACACGACCCCGATCAATTATTACATAAACAACGGCAGGTAAAAACTCCCCTAGTGGGAGAAAAACCTTTAACCAAACAGTGGCAGGAAAAACTCCCCTTTAAGAGGGAAGAAACCTGGACCAGGACCAGGATCATAAGGGGGGACCCTCCTGCTGAAGGCCAGCCGAGTAGAGCAGGAAGTAAAATGAATAGAGACATAGAGACACCGTCAAAGGTACAAGACAGGATACAATAGTAAAATTATCTTTCCTTATACCTTAAACTGCTTTTATTGTGAAATATCCACTTTGCACTCATGTACAGTATACTATATATTTTTAAATTGTAATAAAGTAAGTGTAAAAAATATTTATGACATTTGTGTCTTTCTGCACTTACAGGGGTCACAAACGGGGCGCTCACTGAGCACACACACGGATGATAGAGCGAGAGCGCTCTCACACACCCAGAGGGTTTCTGCACCACTATCAGAGTAAAAGGACTCTATTCTGGTGCTTGAGCGTATGAATAAAGATTAAAGATCCATAAAATGTTTTTTTTTAACTGTGAATGTACAGAAAGTGTCTGTATTCCTGACCTGACATCACATTACAGTTGATGACCTTTACGTTTAAAAAAAAGATAAATATTTAAACTGGATGTACACCGTCTTCTCTGCACCCAACAGCAGACATGTTCAGAGTTTATATTCCCAGCAGACGTTGGTCTTCAGCAGAGCAAAGCTCAAAGGAGCGGGATTCCTGGACTTCAGTGCCCCATGTCAAGACTTGCCCGGCGGTTGGTTTCTGGGTTAAACAACAGCTTTTCAGACTTTATAAAGTGACAGATACCATTTATTTTCTCCAAATAGATACTTGAAATATTAGGCAGTAGTAGCAGACCTGTAAAAATACACACAAAATCTATCGTTAGAATAGAATAGTGCTAATCTTTAAAGATACTATACGTCACAATACCAGTTCTGACCATATGGGGCAGTGCACTGCAAGAAGGTTCATGTGTCAGTTCTCTGAAGACGCATCAACCTGCAGATCTATATGACCACTTATAGGTCTATATGACCACATGCAGATCTATATGACCACTTATAGGTCTATATGACCGCATGCAGATCTATATGACCACTTATAGGTCTATATGACCACATGCAGATCTATATGACCACATGCAGATCTATATGACCACTTATAGGTCTATATGCAGTTCTATATGTGGTCAGAAGTGGGACTGCTACACAGAATGGCTTTAAAAAGTAAAGCTGCACCTCTCTCTCACTTCTTTTAAAACTTTAACATAATTACGGGCTTGTTTGGACTCTGAACCCGGGTCTGAATCTAAGTTGATTAGTGGGATGAAACATAACTTTGGGACTGAACGGTCAAGGAGTGTTTTATTAAACTTGAAATGTAATTTTGTTACATTATTATGGCATTAAAATGAAATATGATTTAAAAGTAAGCTTCAGCAGCAAAAAGAGTTGTATACCTGTAAAACATAATACAACAAAAATATAATGTGCCATACTTATTTTGTTGCAGATGTTTTGACAATTCACTTCACTGGTAGACAGCAAAGAGGTGAAAACCACTAACGTGAAGAGGTTCTGCAGTCAGGCCGGGAGCGTGTCCCCACACCACACAGAACCAGCTCGCACTCTGCTACTGCGTTAAATGTCATCTCTGACATTGTAATGCTCACTCGCCGTCCTCCAACTCAAAACCTGGTCAGAACTTCCTCATCTGTCTGTTCAGAATGTATGTATGTTGTAGCTGCACAGAACGCCCACAACAACTTAGTCCACAACATATATATATATATATATATATATATATATATATATATATATATATATATATATATATATATATATATATATATATATATATATATATATATATATACATATATATATATATATATATATATATATATATATATATATATATATATATATATATATATATATATATAATTTCATGTGAAGGTGCTTGCTCGGATTTTCTCTGCTGAGTTTAGGTTTTCTCATAATCACGTTACTGAAAGCAAATGTATCAGATGAAATCTGCAAACCCCTGTGGCAGTCTCAATGTCAGACTGCATTTGGGCCCAGAAACATTTGTATAATCATCTACATTTACGAAGGAAAGACAAAACAAAACAAACAAAAACTGTTCAACCATTTCCATGCTACAGTGAAATTAGTTTGGACTGTCAGGAAGTCCTGTCTCTCTTTGTCCTCGGACAATTTTCCTTTCAAAGTGCATTTCCTCTTAAATAAGTTCCCTTTGTTTGCCAACAGGTCTCACATTTCACCACAAACTCTCCCGTGTGTTTCTTTCCTTTGTCCTGCCTAAAGCATTTTGTGGCCTGTTTGTTAAAAGCACTTTATCAGTAAATTTGACTTGGCACGTCTTGTCAGGAGAGATTGCAGCTGATGAGACTCCTGACCTGCAGATAAAACATCCATTAAGTGGCTTGTCTGGGGCTATTCTGTACTCTCATCCTATTAGCATATAGCTGGAGCAGAGTTGCACCCACAGCCGACATCTGGACCCACAGCCGACATCTGGACCCACAGCGGACATCTGGACCCACAGCGGACAACTGGACCCACAGCCGACAACTGGACCCACAGCCGACATCTGGACCCACAGCCAACATCTGGACCCACAGCCGACATCTGGACCCACAGCCGACAACTGGACCCACAGCCGACAACTGGACCCACAGCCGACATCTGGACCCAGAGCCGACATCTGGACCCAGAGCCGACATCTGGACCCACAGTCGACATCTGGACCCACAGCCGACAACTGGACCCACAGCCGACATCTGGACCCACAGCCGACATCTGGACCCACAGCGGACATCTGGACCCACAGCGGGCATCTGGACCCACAGCCGACAACTGGACCCACAGCCGACAACTGGACCCACAGCCGACATCTGGACCCACAGCCGACAACTGGACCCACAGCCGACATCTGGACCCACAGCCGACAACTGGACCCACAGCCGACATCTGGACCCACAGCCGACAACTGGACCCACAGCGGACAGCTGGACCCAGAGCGGACATCTGGACCCACAGCCGACAACTGGACCCACAGCGGACAGCTGGACCCACAGCGGACAGCTGGACCCACAGTCGACAACTGGACCCACAGCCGACAACTGGACCCACACGGGACATCTGGACCCACAGCGGACAACTGGACCCACACGGGAAATCTGGACCCACAGCCGACAACTGGACCCACAGCCGACAACTGGACCCACACGGGACATCTGGACCCACAGCCGACAACTGGACCCACAGCGGACAGCTGGACCCACAGCGGACAGCTGGACCCACAGCCGACAACTGGACCCACACGGGACATCTGGACCCACAGCGGACAACTGGACCCACAGCGGACATCTGGACCCACAGCGGACAGCTGGACCCACAGCCGACATCTGGACCCACAGCGGACAGCTGGACCCACAGCCGACAACTGGACCCACACGGGACATCTGGACCCACAGCGGACAACTGGACCCACAGCCGACATCTGGACCCACAGCGGACAACTGGACCCACACGGGAAATCTGGACCCACAGCCGACAACTGGACCCACAGCCGACAACTGGACCCACAGCCGACATCTGGACCCACAGCCGACATCTGGACCCACAGCGGACATCTGGACCCACAGCCGACATCTGGACCCACAGCCGACAACTGGACCCACAGCCGACAACTGGACCCACAGCCGACAACTGGACCCACAGCGGACAACTGGACCCACAGCGACATCTGGACCCACAGCCGACATCTGGACCCACAGCCGACATCTCGACCCACACGGGACAACTGGACCCACAGCGACATCTGGACCCACAGCCGACAACTGGACCCACAGCCGACATCTGGACCCACAGCGGACATCTGGACCCACAGCGGACATCTGGACCCACAGCGGACATCTGGACCCACAGGGGACATCTGGACCCGTGACCCGCCGGTCACCACACCACACAGAACCAGCTCGCACTCTGCTACTGCGTTAAATGTCATCTCTGACATTGTAATGCTCACTCGCCGTCCTCCAACTCAAATGAACGCTAAAAGCCTGAGGGAGGGGAAAAAGGGCCAAAATGCAAAATTGATGGAAATGACATTAGATTCAGCTCATGCTCCTCACTGTGTAAATTATGCCCCAAAATGGACTCTCTGGCCCAGCTGCTAGCTCCAATTTGTTGGGCCATACCTCATGGTGGCTCTTCTTCCCTTCCCTTCTCCCTTTAATCCAATCAGAGCCACGCTGGATGTTATTTATTTGTTTATTTATTTATTTTCAAAGGATGCAGCTGATTTTTATCAGGGCAGAAGTGGTGCCTTCTTCCTGGTGAAACGGTGACTAACGTCCAGCCATCGATCCGTCAGTTCGTCTGCGGTGGAGGCTGATGGCTCTGGTGATAGACGGCTGCGCGTGAGCTCATACGTGTGAGTGTATGAGCTCGACCGCTGGAGTCAATAAAGCACGCGTGGATGTGGTTTTCAGTTTCTGGGGCCTTTTCTGCCCCAACCGTCTTCCTTTTATTTCTCTCCCCAGATTCGCCCACCAAACTCGTCATGTCCATGACCGCGGTGGTGAATTTTTTACCTGCCTCATCAGTTAAATTTACATGAAGCCACACATGTATGCATGCTTACGGGTGTTTTTATTTGATCTTATTTCATTTTTTGAGTGACAGGTGCATCGCTTTAGGTGAATTTAACGTCGTAACAGCATAACCACTCTTATTTTGAAGGTCTTAAACTAAAGAGCCGAGTCTGTAGCCCGAGGCCGGGTTGACAATCATTTCTGCTGCCTTTGTCCCCCAGAACCTTCCAGGACACCTGAAAGGTTCTGGGCCACGGTTGTAGTTCAGCAGTTGTTGCTCTCAGCTGCTCTGCCTGAGCCGCCCGGCCAGACCGAGACGACTAGGCTGGTGAAGACGGCCGGTTTTGGACTGACCAAGGTTGGGTGAAGTCCGTTCCTGCTGACAGCGTCAGAAGCTCTTCAGAAACCTGTGGGGGATGTCACAGAGAAACGTCCAGTTCTTTGTTTGTTTCACTTTTCAGAGACCATCATCTGCTGAAGACTCCTACAGCACAATCCCACTTATCCGGTTTTTGACAATGTGCACTGACTGAACCTCTATTCTTAGTTACTGGTGCGCTGTTTACATAGTGACAAATAAAAAGTGTGAAATTAAAATATTTTTATACTCTGGGTGTATTAAGTGTAACTCTGACATACATAATATTGCAGGATTAAGATCCCAGATTGTGTTCAAGAAGGACAAATTGTCTCTATTACTGTCATTATTAACCTTTTATTTAACTGAGAAGACAAAAAGAAGATAAATAAAATCTATATTTCAAGAATGCCATCTGTACAGCAGCACACATTACCTTATTCATTTTTTAAGTTATAGTAAGCTGTCCTTTTCAGTTTTCATTATTTAAAACCATGCTATGTAGTAATACCACCTCTGACCACACGGAGTCAGTATATCACAGGAAAGTAACGCCTTAGCTTCGAGTGTGGTGCAGTTTGGGGTTGAAGCCAACGTGGAAATAAGAGTAAATACAGTTCCTTGACTGACCACTGGGGGCTGGCTCCAAAAGCAGGTCAGTGTCCACTGACCTCTGCGTTAAAATGTCCAACTTTGTGGTAGAAATACATGTGGCAGTTGGCACGGCCAGTGGCTGCAATCACTTTTGCTACTTGGCGTTTAGTACCATATTGACTTCTGAGCTGTGATAGCTCTAACAGAGTCGTTCATATTTTAAAGAGTATACGTTTCGTTGTGCAGCTAATTGTACTAACAGACCACTGTGACTTCCTTCAGGTTGGCAGGGAAGGGGGGCATCAAAAGGGATTTGTCCAGTTCTTCATGTACAGCATGTCTTCAGTCCCTGCTGTGTGAAAATGTTTTTATTTAAAATATATAAATAATAAAATACACGTGTAAAATCTGCATGTTTGTCTTCTCACAAGTGTTGTTAAAAGTAATCATTGAACTCTTCTTGAACTACTTTCAGCTTAAAATAACCGCTGAAGTTATTTTGTAGTTAAAGTTATATGACTTCAGCTTCAAATGTAAAGAAAAAATAGTTTGCTTTAACTTCAGGTATGATGCACACAGTCCACAAGGTGGTGCTGCTGGTAGGACATGTTGAAGTGTAAGTTTACCACTAATGTAAATTGTTTGCGTGTCTCACTTTGTACAACAAAACTAATGAATTTAAATGACGATCAAGAAATGAGTCACTGTTTTAATTCATATCCAGAGTCATTTCATGGGAGTATATCTTCAGGCAGTGAAACAGAACTCAAGCGTTTGGGTGGTGATATATACACACACACATACACACATACCACATACATACATACACTATATATATATATATATATATATATATATATATATATATATATATATATATATATATATATATATATATATATATATATATATATATATATATAAAATGTCTCATGGTTTACAAATAACTTCTTAAATGTGGCACAGTACATTATTTCCAGAGAGCAAAATAAATATATTGCACTTAAACGTCATGGGTGTTGCTGTCAGGTTATGACATACAAAAGGCAAGAAAACATAAAAATAAAAAAGAAAAGAAAAAAAGACTGTTGTCAGTGGTAAGTCGCAACTTAGAAGTGTTTAACATTTACACAGATGGAAGTTAACAGTCTCTTCAGGCTGTATATCAGAAACTAAGATTTGTTTTCCAAAGTTGGGAGGAATAAAAGTCTTGCTCAGTAAACAGAAGAGATTAAATCAGCTGCGTGTAACATTCAAGTCCACATCCGGCTTCATAAAGGGAGAAAATAACGTGGCACTAGTTGTTTACAGCCTTTGTTTAATGGGCTCTTCTGTACATTTCAGAATAATCTGATCGTCATGCAGAGGCAGAACAGCGTAAAAAGTCACACCTTTATTGTAACTTGGGCCCTTCTTTTATTCATTTAAATTATTTTAAAACCAGAACAATGTTTATTTTCTGCATTGATGTAAGGTAACACAGCCAAAAAACTTGATCTGTCACTGTTCTGGCATTATTTCAGCCTTTTTTGAGTGTGGTTTAGTGTTTAAATGAGGTTTATAATATGGACTGAATCTTTAATAATCTTTAGGACTCGACATACACGGTCATCTCCACTGGTCACTAATGGAGTGTGTGTGGCATGTTGAAGTTCCAGCTTTCTGCTCTCTGGCGGCTTTAAATGGAGTCCACACAGAGCTAGTGCGTCCAGGTGTGGACGTCCAGGTGTGGACGACCCGCTGTGGTCGACCCGCTGTGGACGGCCCGCTGTGGTCGACACACTGAGACGCGGCCATGAATCGGCTCGCCTGCTGCAGGCTGGCTGCTGGAGCCAGATGAAGCTGATGTTTGCCAGCTCCAATATGAAACCATTCAGACTGAATGTGTTCCAGTCCGGCTGTTTGAGACCCGACACGACTTATTCTTACAAAATTAGTTGAATTATACTCAAACAGAGCAAGTTTGTTCAAGAAGTGAATATTCCTGAAGCACAACTCACTATTCTTGCTAAGAAAGGTCGGATCCTTTGTAGTCATGGGGAAGGTGGGTGCATTACGTTGTTTTAGTTATTAGCTCTGATCTCTTGCCTTGAACCTGCTTTAGTTTTCCTGTTGACGGGAAGTCAAGAGTGGATTATAATCTTTTGTTCTGCAGTATTTTTGTTTGGCTTCAGCCCACTTTGAAGTTCTGCTTATGCTTCTGGAAATAAAAGACTAATTTGCTTTACCACTTGGATGCAGTGAGTAATGCTTATTTAGATGACATTTTTTTCACTGCTTTTCCATCGATCTTCAGTAGGAATATATTTTTTAATGTGTCTCTTAGCCACCGATGATCCGTGGGTTTCCAGCTCTGTTAACATGTTGGAGGTTTACACGACACCCGCACTTTCCATTAAATTCAGTTGATTCCTGGTGCGACCAGGATTTAAACCAAACAAAACAAAAATCACTCACCCGTCACAGGTGAGCTCCTTCATCTCGTGTCATGAGGTTAACCAGCGTGTTTGTCTACTGCCGTCAGCATGCGTCTTACGATATTTTCTTAGGCTACAGTGAAAATTGTCCGGTGAGTAAACGTATCTGTTCATGTTCTTTGTACAAGGAGATCTAAAGTGTACTCTTATAACAGTATCCTCAACAGTTGGTGAGCTTGTAACTCTTAAACTATACATATGGCTGACTTGAATGCTGAGGAAAGCTAGGATGTCTTCTGCACCCGTCGTTGACGCTGACAGGTTATATCGGTGTCCGAACGCTGCAGCATCAGATGAAGGATCACACAGCAGCCTGTCAGATGGGAGCTTTGGTGGAGATCCTTCAGCCTGGAGCAACTGTGAAAGGCGTAGAGGGCGATGGGGTTCTCGCTTCCTTTTAAAGTTATTTGAGGATCCACTTTGTGTTCTTCAAGGGCTGAGATAAAACATGCTCGTGCTTTCGTCTGGCATCAGCTTTCAGAGTTTGTATTCAGTTTGTATTGAGGTCAGTCTTTTTTCTTTTTTTTCTTTCTACAAAGTTTTTCATGGAAACCGCAGGATCTGTTGATCCTGACGTGCAACAGTCTGTCACAGATTTAGTGTCAGCGTGTCATGTCCTCTTCATGCCACTATTACCACCTCATCCGCTGCAGGTGAATTATTTACACGAATCAGAGGGAAAGCTGCGAAGTGGATGAGGAGTGATGAGTTGAGGCGGGAAAATAATGTGCTGCACCGTATCAGAGGTGAGTGACAAAGCAACGTTTGGCCGTCTCCTCCCCAGGATGGAGTCATACAAACGGTGTCATGACCGTGGAGGAGTGGCGGAGTCCCTGGATGGCGGCGTAGGGCCCCTGCTGGAAGTAGTGGTGGTAGCGGGGCATGTGGAAGGAGGGGAAAGATGGCCCGCTGGCCTGCATGGTTCCAGCCAGAGCGGTGGGCGTCAGCGGCATGCCTAGCCGGCTGTATGGGGGCAGGGACCCCTGGATGGGGTGGGGCAGCGAGGCGGCGCTGGTGCCCATAGCAGACAGGGACTGTGGGTGCTGGAAGCCTGAGAAACCAGAGGTGGTGGTGACCCAGGAGCTCAGGGACAGGTTGTCTGAGGCGGTGAAGGCTGAACCTGCAGGGAAGACGAGCAACCACAAATAATACTTCTGAAACAATTCACTATTGATATGGTTTCACTAAATTCAAGTAGGAAAAAACTTTTTTCCTTTTCTGCGGTAGAACTCCAGTGTCATCTTGGCCCGCCTGTTTCACCGCTGTCCTCACAGGCAGCACTAAAATTATTCATGTGCTTTGTTTGTTTAGTGCGTTTGTTCTTTTTATTGGATAATACGAGTTAGTAATAATCTGTATGTTTGGTGCAGAAGGCCACTGGAAGATCAAAGAAATAAATAGACTAAATATAATATAACTCTGATAACATACAGTATATTGAAAACTACAAAACCAGACCGTTTGTGGAAACTACAAAAACATTTACAAGTTTTCTGATCGTAAACATACACGTAAACTCACTTCATGCTCGGAAATAAACACATATAAAACAATAAAAAATTAACACTTTAAAAAAGCTAAATGTTTAAAATAGAAAAAAGTTATAATAGAAACAAATAGGTTTAAAGAATAGAAAAAAATCAAGAAAGTAGGATATTAAAACACCTACTTTGCAAACGGAGCAGGGAATTAAATATAAGCTCTTAATTACTTTCCCAGCAGTCGCTTAAAAAAAAGTAATCCAGCATTTCCAGAAAGGCCTACAATTAAAATGAATAAATACAATTCTAAACGAAGCTCTTGTTAAGTTTTTAGGTTAATCTTAAAAAAGAGAGTGTTTTAGATTTTTGTAACCAAACAGGCAGCAGGTTTTAAACTGGTTTCTGAGAGAAAACAGTTCTTGTGTAGTGAACAAAGTCTCTTCCTGATCCTGGTGCGGCGTGGCCACTTGGGACTTTGCACATGATGACGAGGATCTTAAATGGTTTAGTATAATATAAATATAATAGTCTGGCTTGGGTGAAGTAACTGCTCACCTCTGGTGTGGGTGGAGTGTCCGTCCTCGCTCAGGTTCTCCTCGTCGCCAGCGTAGGTCCGGATCGGCGACCGGGCATACGAGTGTTTGTGGATCAGATTCTCAACACTTTCCCTGCAGCAAAAGCCGAAGAGAGAGCCCCAACATAAATCTCTTTGTCTCATCTCACAGATTTCACAATACAGCAGTTTATATAATAAGATATTTACACTGAAAGAGTTTCAGTGACTTTCAACCTAGAGGCTATTTTTAATGATTTTAACTGTTATGTAACCCGATCAGCTGAGAGAAAACCGTTTCAACAGATGACAACAAAAGGGTTTACTTTAGAAAATTGTGATTCCTATAATTATTTTATCCAGGACTGTTACTTAATTGCATTTTCTAAATCGTGATTAATCACAATTAATAAACAATACATTTCAAACACTTTTTAAACTGTTCTGTTTACCTTAAAAAATACTTTTCAAACTGGAAACTGCATAATCATGATATATTCCCTGTTGTTGAGGTTTTTTTTAATAAACATTGTTTTAATTAAAAACACACAAACACAGACTCATATTTTCAGTTTGACGTTTGAACAGTTAATGTCACTGAATACAACAGGTTCGTTCAGGTTCGTTCAGACTGTGCACGTAGATGTGTGTGTGTGTTTTGTATGTATTTACTATCCCACAAAGTGCATTAACTCATTTGAGTCTTGTAAGACAGCACTTCTCAAACACAGTGACACAAATTGTTGGGGGAAGGAGTGTGTGTGTGTGTGTGTGTGTGTGTGTGTGTGTGTGTGTGTGTGTGTTCGTGAGTGTGCGTGGCTGAGAGGGCAGGCGAGTGGTCTGCATCATGACAGCCATGCGTTCACATTAGCAGCCCCCACCCGTCGCAGCCCCCTAACCTCCAATTAGGTTAGGAAAGTGCAATATCTGTCAGCAGAGGAGTACAAATGTGCCTGTTTTTATCAGCGTCGGGCCCCTGTGGCCCAGAGGCCACAGCAAACTCCCACAGTGCATGGCAGGGAGGGAGGGAACGAGGAGGGGGGGTAGTGGGGCGGAGCATCCTGGTTTCAATCAGTCACTGCGGCCAATTGAATTAGAGTGTGTTTTAGAGCAGTGACCGACTCCAGACTAATGTGATTTCTGCAGCTCCCGAAGATCAATTGATCAGGTCTAATTCACAGCCCTCAAGAAGAGAGACAGAAAAGAAGAAGAAGTGGGGCTGAGGTGTGGGGTCGTCTGGATACGTCTCGGAGGTCTGCATTCGGGATCTTTGATTGAGGGAAAATGGGCAGATGGTTTGATTTTGTCAGCTGATTTGGGCCAAAGTGCCGGAATCAGGAATTACGACATGTGTGTGTTTTGGCATTGTTCACAGAAATCAGTTGATGGGCAATTTATAAGTGTGTGTTTATGCACACAGAGGATGAGAGGAAAAAGAGAGGAAGGAGTAATAAAGGAGCTGAAGGTGATTGAAATATTAATTACAATTATTAGAGGACCAATATCAAAAACTACAGAAAAAAGAGACCAGAAGACAATAGGATCAAAAAGAAAAAAGAATACACAAGGCAAAAATACACCAAAAATTAAGAGGAAAAAGGATTAGAGCTGTATGAAAGAAATGACCAGCAAAAATGGAACAAACAAGAAAAGAGAAGTGCAAAAAGGAAAACGAAGAAAACTACAAGAGATGGTGACCAAAAATGAACAGAAGGGAGGAAAATAAGGAAATTTAAAAAAGGAATTAGGAGTGAAAATATGAAATCTAATTAAAGAATGGCAGTACAACATGACAACAAGGGAAAGATGTGAAATCAGCAGACAGATGGACAGTAGAGCGACGAGGCTGAACTAACACCGCAGCGTCTGTGGTTACGAATGAGCAGCAAGTCAGAGCATCAACTCTCCTCCTGCTCCTGTATCTTATCAGCAGGAGCCGAAGTAAACCAACAGTGCAGGACCCAGAATCCCCTGTACCTCTCCATGTCCGTCAGCCGCGAGGAGTCCCGGAAACCCTTGGCGAATGGGTTGCTGTCGATCTTCAATTTGGTTATCTGGAGAAACACGGAGCGAAACAAAATCAGGTCAGCCTCAACACCAGACTTCACGTGTCGTCTCTGCTACGGAGACATGGAAACGTGTCCATGTAATCCAGAGAGCAGACCTGGGTCATGAAAACCACACAAGATCACAAAGTCCCAGCAGTTAATCTGAACTGATGATGTTTTGTGGACAGGAGGTGAAATGGAAGTCCAGGTACCTCGTTCCAGTGTGACGGCCCCTAAAAGAGTCTACACCCGTGTACTTTTTAAAAGGATTCTCGATGAAAATGCTTCCTTTTTACTGTAAAACAGGAGGCTCAGGGACAAAAGAAATATTAGGAAACCCCATTTTCCTAGGTAATGCTCAGGTTTTTTCTTATTTAGGCAGAATTTGAACACAAGTTAAAGAAATTTTTGTAAAACCAGGTTTTCACAAATACATGCCAAATCAAGTTTTTGTAGTTGCATCTCTGTTTAATTTACATGGTTGACTGACGAAAACACTCATTAAATGTGTATATTATAAATTATCTGTGAAAATTCAAAAATATTCTGTGAGAAACCTTTTCATTTAACTCTATGCACAGCTGTTAAAATATAGGTTTTAGAAAACCCTTTGAATTTGATTTTGTCCTCATCTGCACCAGTTTAATCATAGATATGTAAAAGTACAAAGCTTTGAATGCCCAGAAAAGAGTTTTATAACAGTTTTTTAGCATTAAAAAACACGAAAAGACTCCACTAAATATGTGATTTCATCTTTTTGTAGCTTAAAATTTATCAGTATCTGCATTTGGGGAGGGTTCTTCTAAAAAACATTTTTTTCCATGTTTTTATCAATATTTTTCAACTTTCTTACTTCTGGGATACAATGACAATGTCATTTATTACCCAACATAAAAGTCATCCATAAACGCCCAATAAGCAGGTGGAACATCTCAGGTGATCAATATGTGGGACTCTGTTTGAGTAAAATAAATCATTACTTGAAATTCAGACAGTTTTAAAGAATCTGTGTCCCTCAGTCATATTGTGATTATGTGATGTAACAGAAACTGAGTAACCAACCTCCCAGGGCTTTTATTGTGATGGAGTTAAAATGCCAACCAACACAAGAGACGTCCACTCTGACTTACCAGCTGGTTCTGATACGCTGTGACGGCAGTGAAGACGGTCTCAACAAACACGAAGGTGCGGAACTCCTCGGACTTGAGATTGAGCAGCGAGGCCGTGTGGTCCTTCTTCTTAATGATGTGGACCCGTGGCTGGTACTTGTGCATGGAGTTCAAGATGATCTGCAGACAATGAGGAGCGAGGGAATCAGATAATGAGGCTCAGGCTGCTGCGGCCGAGGTCTGGTCTGCTGAAAATAATTAAAAGCACCTATAAAGATTATCGTCATTGTTTTTCTCTTTGTCAAAAACAGACTAAAAATCAATAAATCAGGTATCTTCTTCATATTTACAGCTGGACTTATTCATTTAGATCCATTATTTGTTAATTAAGATGATGATGTCAGTGAGACACACGCGCTGCATCTTCATTTCCATGTGTTAATATGTCCTGATGATACATCTGACCAAAGAAATTTTGTAATAAATGTTCAAAGATTTACAGAAAGACAACTAAAGACTTGCTAGAGACAGGTAAAGTCATTGGTTTTGATCTTTCACAGAATATGATTTTATGTTTTTGACAATGTCAAAAATAAAGAATACATCCAGGTGGTGGCCGCAAAAAAAATAAAAAATAATGGAAATCTGAATTCATGAAATCTCTCAGGAGGCAATTCTCGTCTTTATAGAGGAGATGTTGTTCCTGAAACTGAACTGTTGCTGAAGAAGGAAGATTCAGCCTCCAACTTACTCCAGTCTGAAAGTTAAACGTTTGACAATACGCTGCAGCTTAAAGGTTTCAAACTTATACTAGAACTTATAGATTTTCCTTTTGAAGATTAAGAAAGCGTCCTTGAAGTGAACACTCCAACTGTGACAATTCTTTGTCTTCTATTTAAAATGGACTACAATTAAGATTTTCCGTTGTCAGCCACAAAAATAAGAAATTCAGCAAACTACAAACTCCACCATGGAAACACTGGTGAAATAAGAACATAGAGACTTTTCACTCTGAGTGACATTGCTTTGTGATTTCTTAACTCCTTCCATTTTTTGTGCTGCTTTACAAAATAAAAATGTCTTTATATACAGCTGATGTCACATTCTGAGTAAAAGGACAGAAAAGATAAATTTGCAAATGGACAAATAGATGAAGACTAGAAATATGGGGAGAGGAATATGAAAATGAGCTGCAGCTTTCAGTTGAGACTGCAGAAGATGTTTATTGCACATCTGTCCCCGTAGGGCTGTAACCAAATTTAAACGGTCCTTTATACACTACCAATTAAAAATGTAATATGTGTGCAGAAGCTTTCAGTCATAAGACCTGGCCTTCAGCCTAGATTCATACACCAACGGCAGAAGGATCTCTCTAAACCTTTCTCTTTGACTTTGGAGTTTCCATTTAAATTTTCTAAATACTATAAAACTCCATATCATTATCGTTGTTATTATTATTTATTTTAACGTATTAATCTGGAGAAAAGAAGTCAGGTGATGTGTGTTTCTTTCTAATTACATCTGCTTTCGAATGCACAGCAGCAGAATGAAAACCAAATTCAATTAAACACAATTCTTTTTTCACCCCAGATTTTCATTCACACACACTCAAACTCGCTTAGTTTCACTTAAGTAAACGCAATTAAAAAAGAAGCACGTTTTGTATTTTTCCTTTTTAAAAGTATATTACCACTGTCTATGAATTCAGATAATTCTCAAAAATAAATATATATTAAAAAATAAATTAAAAATACAATCTAAAACCGGACACTTACCCTAAGACGTTTTAAGGAAAAAGAAAGTGGCAGGTCACATGACCGACAGGGCCGTGGATTTCGAGGATTGTTTTTTTATGGGGCTTAAAAAGCGCGCAGCCTTGAGTGTGACAGATGTTTTCCGACCCACTGTTGGTTAACTGATAGATGACAGTTGAGTGCTGTTGTTTTTCTGGTCCAGACTTGCCTGTTCAATCGTGCCTTCAGGGGGATTCAAAGCAGCAGTTTGTTTGAGTCAGGCGGATAATTACACTTGTATTATCACACCGAGCTTTCGTTTGTGAGGGTAGGCCTCACAAGCTCCGTGGTTGGATGTCAAATATCCGTGCAAGCCGTTCGACCCAGTTTCAGAAGCAAAGCTACATTTAATGTCGAGAAACGACCCGACTGCAGCGTCAAGTCTTGATGAACCATCTACGAACTGTGTCGACTGACAGGTTCAGCTTTGCCGAGCTGTGACGTCTTGCAGACGAACACGCTTCGCATACATAAGTTTGTTTGTTTGTTTGTTTGTTTGTCCACTCACGTGTCCGTGTTGGTCCAGTTCGTTGTTTGTCAGCTTGACCTTCTCAAAAGACACCATTTGCTTAATGAGCTGCTCTCCGGTGAACGGCGAGTCCGGGTGGACGTACAACCTGCGGGAAGAAGACGCCGAAGGTTCTGAGTTGCCGAGAGACGGAAAAACTGACGATAACTACGCACCCACCTCCAAGTACTACAATTCACTTCAAACGTAATTGAGAAGTTAATTTTCTCACTTTGTTTCGAGGCCATCGAGGCGCAATACAGCAGGACAAAAAGAAAACAGGAGGGCGACTATATTGTTTAAACAATTTACAATTTTGTCGTAGAAATCAGGGAAACAGCATAATCACACGATTTAATTAGACTAAGTCGGTTTTGTAAAATCACATGATTATTGTTAAAATCGAAAACATAATACAATGCAGGATCTTTAAAGACGGCTGGCTCTTTTTGTTTGTTTCATTTTCCCGCCCAGAACTGAAAGATAAACCATAAATTCCTTAAATGTCCATCTCGATGCTGGAGACGAAGCCCGACGTGTTCTCATCCACTTTTTTACTGCTAAAAACAGTCGCTTTTTAAAGAAAAAACTACGACCTACTGGGTCGGTGGGAAAAGAAACGCACTGGAATCATTAAATGAAACGTTTTATACACTTTATAGGCCTATGCTATAAGCCTTTTTTATTTATTATATAAAAAAATGATTAGGTGAAAAAAAATTACTCAGTGTGACTTGAAATCATATCAGTCAGCATATTATGAATATTCCTATGAAGACGCTACCAGGTGGTTCATCTGGCTTTCTCTCGAGTTCCTTATTTCACTGGAAGAAGAACTGCACGAAGAAAATCCCGTTTTCCGTTGTATCTAAACCCTGAAGTCGACACTCTAATCACGAGTCAAGTGCCAGCCAACATAAACAAATCAAAACCGCTGAACAGCTTAATAAGATCCTTACAGCATCTTCACTGGGATGAAATAAGCACCACTGAGTTCATCTTGCCAGGTGTAAGATCACTGTAGGTCTTCCTTAATTCCAAAAGAGTAGGACAGGAACATTCTTGGGATTAAGGCCTATTTAACCTTAAAAGCCAGTAATAGCCCATAATTAAAGAGTCCTTCTTTTTAATTTTGCTCTTGAGTTTGGAAATTGATGTCTTATCTTTTTTTCTCCCTCTGCTCTGTGTAAGCACATGTAACATTAATAAAACCAACTTCAAAGGAAATGTGTATGTTTACCTGGCGGGGAGAGGGGGGTCAGCCTTGCCGGCGACCAGCCAGGAGGAGCGGTGGTAGGCATACCGGTACCGCTTGTTGTCCACCGGGACGATGTCCATCAACACGATGTACTTGGAGTCCTGGTCCACCCCCGAGAAAGACACCCGAATGGTTGGAAACATCCTCCTGATGACGAATTATTATTATTATTATTATTATTATTATTATTATTATTATTATTATTATTATTATTATTATTATTATTATTATTATTACTATTATTATTATTATTATTATTATTATTATTATTATTAGTAGTAGTAGTAGTAGTAGTTGTTGTTGTTGTTGTATTAAATAGTTTGATTTCTGGGTTTCCATGTGTATCACGACTTTCTTCTCGGATTTGTCGATATCTAAATAAAATAAAAATGTATTATTGATTAATTATATTCCTATAACAGCTATAGTTACTAGTCCAATAATGGTTTTAAAACACAAAATCAAAGAAATTAAAAAAATACAAGAGTAAACATATGCGTGGTCATCTTATCACTGCCTCTTTTGTTTTTGTTTAGTTTAGTTTTTTTACCTTGAAGTTTTAAATTATACTAAGCTAATAATAATGCTAAGTTTCCTGTCCTTTTCTTAAATGTTGACTATTGAGGATCTGTAGGTTGTTAAACGTCCCTCACTTCTGCTGCAGATCGAATTGTGCAGAAACGTAATCTTTTACAACACCAAAGACCTAATTTTCTTGTTTAAACAAATAGATCCTTATTTCTACCTAAAGATATTAGTTTTTTCCTGAAGAGATATTTTTTTAGTACCTCGAAATGGATGTCTTGTGTGACATAAGTGGGTCTAAGATTGTGGCAGAGCTGCTTCAGATGGATGTGTAATTATCAGTTCAGTGCTCTGTCTGAGAAAAAGTGGCAAACATTGAGCTTTATTCTATATAATGTTTAATAAAACCTTCGTATTTATCATTTTCCCCATAACTCATAATGTCTTTGGTGTGTTGTGTTGTTATTGTATCTTACATAGTTAATGATAACATGATCCGACAGACAGGCAGTTCACCTTCCAGACTTGGTGATGATCATTTCGGTGCCGAGCTCGTGGAACTTGTCCCACAGCTCTTTGGTCTCCAAGCTGCACGAGATCTTGGCCATCTCCTCGCTGGGGATGCCGGGAGTGGTGGGGATGAGTGGCTCCGTACACACAGCCGGCGCGCTCCCGCTGAAATCCGCGTGTCCCTCCAGGGAGGACAGGTCAGCCAGAGACTGCGGGGTGCACGATGATTTCTCCACGAACTGCTCTGCTTGTTTCAAGTGGATGCATAGAGGGGATGAAAAAAAATCAACAGAGGGAGTGATGATTATTCTCAGAAGCAAAAGCAAACATGCGGAAAATCTGATTATATACTGTCCAGATGCAGGTTCTTATTATATTAACCCATAAAAATGAAAGTAAATACGTGTTTAGTTCTACAGTAACGTCAAACAAAATACCTCTTTACTTTATGTTTTGTGTTTTAATTTGCATAACGTGTTATTAAAGAGACGACGCTGATGTAACAGTTTCACAGTGTAAACTACATTTTTAATATATAATAATTAGAAAAAAGTCATGATACACATGGAAACCCAGAAATCAAACTACTTAATACTGCTTATAATAATAATAATAATAATAATTATTATTATTATTATTATAATAGTTATTATTATTATTATTATTACCTGACACATATAATATGGTTAAGCAACGGATATATTTTAAGCAATTTTTTTGAAAAACTGGAGCATTTTCGTAATGAAAAAAAAAAATCAAAGTTTCCTTTTGTTTTCTTTACATCCACACGATTCGACAAGGTCATGAGATATACTATTTACCTGACCTCTTTACTCTTTACCTGACCTGAAAAGTCAAATTTTCACGTTTAACATATTTCATTAATACTTTTATTAAAAATACTAGTCATTGAAATTTGAAAACTACAAATTATGTTGACAACATGCATGTTTTTGTCAGTTTTCAGGGATGTTCAGAGAAATGATTTGCTTACAAATGTTATCAAATTTTACCTGACAGTAGCCATTGATTCTTATTTAGTTTATTAAATGTATTTATTCGCCACATGTCTACCTGTTAATAAAAAACCTAGCCTGCATTAATTTTTTTGAAATTTGTTTTCACGTGTTTTTAATTCTGCATGGAAGCTGCACTTTAAGGCACGTCTGAACGTATCCTTTCCTTCAAACATGCTATAAACTATTGAAAAGTCCTTTCGTTCAGACTACAATAATTTGATATTACATCTGAGTATATTTTCTACTATGCGTTTTTCGTTTACCTTACCTAGTGGCTTGATGGTGTTTTCCTCCGCCTCCTTGTCCTTACTGGGTTTCCCGCTGGACATCAGGGCGGCGATAGAGAAAGCGTTTGCCCGAGATGAGAGCTGCGGTTTCGGGGATGACGTGTACTCCATGTCGGTGGAAAGATCTGAACCGAAATATTCCCCTTTTTTTCAGAAAAAGAACAAAATGAGGTAAAAAAATAACATAAAACTACAAAACAGAAATATTCCAGAAACGGTGCCTGACTTTGGCTCCAGAAGAGACAAGAAGAAAAAGTTCAATGAAATATGCGCAGTTTGTCCCGGATTTTTGCTCCTTGAGCGCAGACTGTTTTCTCGCTTCTCTTTGGAAGCGCTTGTCACTGCTGGACTGGGGGTCTTGTTGGATTCATGGTAAAGGAAGGAGCAGATCGGACCCTCTAAGGCTTGTCAGGTCTGGGGCCGGCTGCTCTTTGGGAAGCTTCAGTCCGGTTCACCCTCCCCTTATAGATCCAGTGTGCCCTCCAATCCCTGCGTCTGGCTCACGTCACACTCCCACTGTCCCGCAGAGGGCCTGATATCGAGCAGCCAATTAAATAACCTGAGTTCGTAGTTGTTGTTGTTTTTTTTGTTTTCGTGCCAAATACCAAAAATGCTCAGAAGGAGTGAACAAGTTTTGATCGGAGGGGAAACATGAGAGTTTAATGACTTTAATAGCTGTGTTATCTTGATGACAGAGAAATTGTAGTTATGCTTTTATTCTATAATAAAATATTGAAGATGTTTTTTTTTCACGTTGTGATACTTTTGCAGACTTTAAAGGGCACCAAGACCTCATGTCGGGAACAGCCTTATATACATCAAACTGCCTTACTGTCAGAAACTGAAGAACACGAAACAGGAGAGAAATTTAAAAATCCAAATTAAAATTTGACTTGTACTGTAATAAAAATATTTATGTAATTTTAAAGGAATATTTTAATTTAAAAGAGACGAAAGATACATTTGACTGCTTGTTGGAGGGTTAGATGCCAAACAATCTCTTATTTTGAACTTATTTAAATTTTGTTTGCATACACCATTTGGCAGAAGTTTTGTCCTGAGGCGATCATGGAAATCAAGAAGACAAATGCAAACCAGAATGCGAAGATCAAAACCTACAAACGCCATAAAGTCTTTTTTTTTGTTTTGTTTTATGTACAACGGAAAAAGATACCGGGTAGATGTTTTTTGGATTGCGTTTGCACGTCCTCCCCTTAGATTCTTTACGCACCACAGTCCTTGTGGTTTTTTTTTTTTTTTTTTACATCCATGAGGATTTTACTTCAATTATTTTTTCACTCCGTGATATTATTTGTCAAGGTCAAGGTGTTTAAAAGCCCCATAAAGCTTTTTTATTTATTTTTTATTTTTTCCAGATTCTCGCTCAAAAATTAGATTCCTCCAAGATAAGTGTTCAACAAGGTGTATTTCCGTAAATCTGGTATCAAACTCAAAATAACAGCGATAAGAACAGATGTGTAAAAGTTGAGAATATGTTTAACCAATCCTGTGTATATAAAGATCTCATCAATAATTGTGTCAATATTGATTTTCCTATTTTATAACTGTAACTGACCTTCCAAACAGGCAATTCTGACAAATATTGGCGCATATAAAATGTGCCTTTGTAATAACTTGTTTTATTTTATGTATATGGGACTAAATGCATTAATAGATATGTATTATTCCATGTGTGAATGATATTGAAGTGAGGACAGCTAGATAAGCTGTATGCCAAAAAAAGTTCACACCCCAAATTATACATAAATTAACAGTTTTGCCTTATTTTACCTGATGTGGTCCCAAAAAAAAGAAAAAAAATCACTCTCCGATATAATTGTCAAGGATGTAAAATCTATCAACGGAGACCAAAACTGTTATATAAGTATAAATAAGATGCTCTTATTTGTCACTATACACAACATAAAGTAACTATGACAAATATGTAAATTTCTGCTGCCAAATTGAACATTTCAATATTGGGGTCAATGGACATTGACTTGCTTTTGGCGCAGCCCTAGTGGTCAGCTGCTGAACTGCAACCTCACGTATCTTGGCTTAGATTGTTGACGCTTGTCAACATTCACAGCAGTCTGTCAGCTCTGGGTTGTTTCCACAAGGAGTATCTCCAGAAGTGGGTGATGTTTTCAAGGATCTACTGGGAAGAAGATGGAAAGATAGACACAACCTTCTGTCTTCCTTAAATTCATATAACGTTGGTCGATGAAAAATACATTTGCATCTGTTTTTCTAATTATCTCCCTAAAACTTTTAACAACAAGAACAACTTGGTTTGTGTAACTGTAGCTGTTTTTCTAATGCATTTATGTGGTTAAATAACAAATCCAATGCCAAACACCTCTTGGAAGATGACATTGTACTTTAGAAAGTGAAGAGTGTCTAAACTAAAATGTTGATTTGTTTGTTGTAAGATCCCCTGCAGTATTACAGACACACACAAAGCTTATAAGGTAAAAGAAATTCCAATATTTTTCTGATGGTGTAGTTGATCTAACAGACGTCTTATTGATAATAGCAGGGCTGTCTGCAGCGTCTGTTGCAGTTCTGCAGGGCTCAGGCCTCCATCTGTTACCATTGTATTACTGTCCTCTAGTCACTTATTACATTTAAAAATCAAACAACAAAGCTTTCAAGAGGGATTGAACATACATACACTTTTTCCCTTTATTGCTGTGGCTTTCAGCCTGATAGGGGCTGAATTGGGCCTTGACTTTAATTAATGCTAAGTGGTATCAAAACAAAACGTTGTCTCTTCCTGGATACTACAACATACACATTGTTTGGTTCACAACAGCCAATCAGAGAGGCTGCTGGGAGCCACATCTGAGCTCAGGAGATTTCAAGGAGCACCTGGCATCGTGCTCCCAAAGTGCTGGTTCATATCTTTTCCGGAAAGGTGTCCGTTTGTGTGTGTGAGTGTGCGTCCTCAAAGTGACTTTCTCTCCTCGGTGAGAGCGGCTGCTCACGTAAACACTGAGCCAGAGATCTGCCGGGCAGCTAAACCTATTAGGAGACTCCTGAATGCAAATCCTCTGCTGCAGATATTTAATAAGAGACCTGCGCTGGCAAATGAGATTATCTTGCAATTGCCAGTGGATAATGTGCTAAAAGCTTTCCCATTTAAGCGTCACTCCTTACTGAATATTATTCACACTTTGAGGGGCCGGTGCAGCCTTAAAGCAACAGACGGCTTAGAGATGAAACACAGATGGTATTTAAGTTGGTGCCTTTGACTGCTGGAGAGGCTGTATGTGTGTGTCTATATATATATATATATATATATATATATATATATATATATATATATATATATATATATATATATATGCATCAATTATTATTATTATGTTATTAACTAATAAAGCAAGAAACACAAAGGAGCAATTATGTGCACGTTAATGTATATTTTCAATGGCACAGATCAGAATAGGGTTTATGAAACAAACATAAAAATACAAAAAACAAAATCAAATAATCTGACAGTCTCACCAAGTGAGAAATGCTAACACAGATATTAGGTACAAAAATAAAGCTAAAACACCACATAGGAAATATAGATGGACCAATAAACATAAGCAGGAAAGAAAAGAAAACTAACAACAAAAAAGAGAGGTTTTTAAAAGCGCTGCGGTTCTTGCGAGGATATCCGTACAGCCAGGACCTATGAGCCGGAGCTGGTCCAAGCTTTCTCACAGCAGGCAGCACATTTGGCTCCGGGATGCCTCGGGAGTCTTGAGACTTCATTGTACCTGCACAGATTTAAGACAGACACTGTGTCAGAGCTGCTGCAAAACAGCCCAGAACATCACTGAGCCTCCTCCACGTGTCACAGCGGCTACTCTTCTTTTCTTTGAAGGCTGCATTTTTCCCGTCTGGGAACATAGAGCTGATGTGACTTGACAACAAGCTCCAGTTTTGTCCCATTTGTCCAAAAGGATGTCATAAACTTTGTGGCTTGTTAATTTGTGTTTTGATGCATTAGTTTGCCTTAGTCATATAGTCAAATTCACTGTTGTTCAAACAGTGATGGATGGTGTGATCTGACACTGGTGGACCTTGACCTTGGAGTTCACCTTGAATCTGGAAGTTGAGCAAGGCTCTTTGGTTACCATTTGTATTATCCGTCTCATCAGTTTGCCATCAGTTTTCCTCTTACGTCTATGTCCAGACAGGTTGTCCACAGTCGTCTGGACACTAAACTTTGAAATGAAATTTGTAACTGTTCTAACAGGAACATCAAGCTGCTTGGAGATGGTCTTCTAGCCGTCACCTTTAACAAACTATTTTCTTTCTGATCTCCTCAGACATGAACATCGTCATACCAACAGAAGGGTGTCAACACTGAACTCTCAGTCTGCGATGATAGTTACAGGACACACTTCAGCTTAAAATATCACTATGGTCAAATTATTTTCAATCTTAATTTCAGTTGGTTTTTTTAATGGATTCTACTGAACCACAATTAAAAAGCAAAGTCTATTTTGACCACTTTAGGTAAAAAAAGAAAGCGTTCCGTCTTGAAGCCCCGTAATCTTGATTAGATGACTTGCTGCAGCAGACACATCTGCAAGGCCTGTGCTCTTCCTGTCACACATCGTGTATCTCAGCAGCAGCAGATAACAGGATAGCTGATGGCTCAACAGAGCTCGCAGCACTCAGGGATATGACAACGAAACTGTCTGAACAATTATTCAGAGGATAAATGGCTGTGGTGTGAAAAGGTCAGCAGCAAACGACAGCCAATTCCCCGCAGAGTGGAACTGGAGGAAAAATAATCACCCAGTGATTGAATTGAATCCTGAGACATTTGAGCCACAGTAATGAAATGGCTGTTGTTGTGACCTGACTCTTTTCACCTTCCTGGCGATTTTTTACCAGATTATAGAGCAGGCAGCAGGGGCGACTATTTGCCTACAGGAACACATCTAATATATGTGCATACTTTTGTTTTGCCAATGTAAATCCCCATTATCACAGCTGCTTCTGAATATTACATGTCGGCATTCACCTGCAGGACCGTCGGGGCACCTGAGGGCCGTCGTCTGAGAAACCTGATTTACGTAACTCCAGTTATTATCTGCTCTTTTAAACAGTTGTGAGTGAAACCTGCACTATGCTGTGCAGCTTTCTCTGAAGATCCAGAAGCATACAGCAATACAAAGATGTTAAGCTCTATTTTTATTATTTTACAGTATTGTATTATTATACTTATCACATATACTTACAAAGTTAAAAAAAAGTAATTGCAATCAAAGTTTACAGCTCTCGTCAAACAAATCAAATAAGTCAAAGTATTTACATTTGAATCTCACAGCGCTTCAGGAAATAAAGATAGATTAAGAATAATCACATGAAATAAGTCAAAACATGAAATGAGAACAGTAAAAGATCCATCCATTATCTATTCCCGCTTAATCCGTCTCCGGGTCACGGGGGTCCGTCGGAGCCGATCCCAACGCATAGTAGGCGAAAGGCAGAGGTCCACCTGGACAGGTCACCAGTCCATCGCAGGACCACATACAAGACAGACAAACATGCACACTCACACCTACGGGTGATTTAGTATGATCAATTAACCTACCCTGCATGTTTTTGGACTGCGGCAGGAAGCCGGAGTACCCGGAGGGAACCCACGAGGAGAACATGCAAACTCCACACAGAAAGATCCACCGGGCCAGGAATCGAACCAGGAACCTTCTTGCTGTGAGGCAACAGTGCTGAACACTTAGCCACCGTGCTGCTGACAGTAAAAGATGAGTTGTTAAAAAGACTGTCATAGAAATAAAAGTCAGATTAAATACAGTAAAAGAACAGCTGTGCCACATAAAACAAAGCAGAATAGAAAAATAAACTATGATGACATGAAACAGAAGAAAACAATGTTTTTGTTCTGAGTGAGAAACAGTCTTTTTTCAAATCCAACATCTGTCATTTTCTGAGCATCTCCATTAAAAAAAGCTCAAGAGCTCCATGTTCCTTGTAATGTTGTGAATTTTATGTAACGTTTTCCTGATTAAAGCATAAAATGGGCATCTTCTTAAGACTGAAAGTTGCTTTCAGCCGTTACAGAGGAATCGTACATAATACATAATACATTCCTCCTTTTTTAACGTATCAGCATTTATACATTGCAAGAGCACAACAGATAACGTATTTGCTGTGTGACCTTGTAGTGGTTTAATCCCGTTGTTGTCAGACCTTCTCCGTCTGTGGAAGCCCGTTCTCGTGTGTTCGGTGTTGTGGTCCATGTTACTTCATGAGTCAGAACATGTGCAGGTTTTCCTCCACGTATAAACTACATTCTTTAGCTGAAAATCCTCCTCGGATGAGTGGGCTTCGACCAAAGTCAACGCTCTCACGGGTTTCCCATGATGCTAAGGTCTACAGGAGTTTGAAAGCCTCCATGTTAAGTTAAACGTTCGTCTGTGGCCATGTTGACAATGAAATACTTTTATGAGTACACAGTACGTGCACGGCGTCTTCACATGTACAGTGTGTGGATGAGTACGATCCAGATGTCAAACATCCATTTTGCTCTTAACAGAAATGACAGTAACAAGCGTTGCTCTTCGGCTTCTTCAGCTTGGTTACCACCATGATACCAACAGCATCTGAGCATTTTCTTGATTATAACTTCCAAGAAAAAATGTTTCCAAATGTGCTTATCATGCTTTTCACCAAATGATGAGCAAACTCAGGGCTCTTGCCTGATTGTTATTATATTAAGAGGCATCTCGCAGAGCCGCGTCAAACGAAATGACTGCAAAAAAGCTGATCATTAGCTTTTATGTGGAAGATCATATCTCGGCCTCGCATCCATGGATGTCTTTTAAAATAGCTCGATTCTCCCTCTGCTTTTGCCTTTAATCCACGTAAACAGAAGAAAACTTTGGAAGGCTGCAGATATTCAGAGACTCCATTTGTCAGGTTGACTTGGTGACAGCCTGAAATAGTGTCTTTTGGTAACAATGACGCAGACGCCCACTTCCTGATTGGCTCTTATCTGTGGCTGCATGTCATTCCCTGATTAATCACAGCCTTATCATGTGACTACAGCCAATCTTCTGCTTCCTGACAGAGACACAGCACTCCTTGGGATAAAGATCATTGGTACTTTCAAATGTTTTTCAAAAGTAATGATGTACATGTGGATTCAGGCTTATTCCATGATCAAATCTCCAGATTAAATACATGCTCGCCCTCTACTGAGCCGTACAGAGGTGCGCAAGGGATCTAGAACCACCTCAAAAGTCAGACGAAGGCAGACAAAAGTCGAAGTGATCCTTGACGTCTTGAGAGTTTGGATAAAATCTGTTTTCTGTGAAGCCACACACTCATCTGCACCAAAGAAGCTGATGAGACTCCACAGAAAACAAAACTAAAACGTTCTTCTCATCCTTTTTCTTTTCCAGTATCGGCTGTTTAAACTTGCTACACATATCCATCATGTATGAACATGCATGAATCCCATCACGCTTGCCGTTGTTTCCCTCATGTTTACTTGCTTATGGCAGAAGTGGTTTGTTGACGTTCTTCTGCACATGAAGCTCTGTTTGATATATTTAATTGAAAAGGTGAACTGTGAAACATAAAAGGACTCCTTGCCATCAGACTAGACTATGTACTTTTCTGTACAGCACTTTGATCCAGTGTGATTGTCTTAAAATGATTTATAATTAAATGTTGGATTGGAGACTGAACTGGATAACCATGGCACTGATGATCAAAATTCAACGATAACCAAAGGCAGACTGGTATAGAAGCCATGAACATTTCATGTAAAGCATGAATGTCTGTCCACCCATTTGTCCATCTGTAAATCCATCTGTCCGTCCGTCTGTCCGTCCGTCCGTCCGTCCATCTGTCCGTCCGTCAGTCCGTCAAATCATTAGCCAGGGTTTTGTCTGCCTCCGGACCTGCATGCAACTAATCAGAGAAACAAAACGTATGACAGACAGAGCAACAACCAGGCTAGTATTACCAAAAACGGTGTGCAGTGGAGTAGCAGCACTGGTGGATGGTGGCTATTGTTGGTTTTGCAGTAAAAACTTGTGGATCCAAAGTGTTAATAACAATTCTGCACCTCTCTAGATTTTAACTGTGGCTGCTGTATGAGTCATTGCATGAAGCCTAAACCTAAGATCTCTCACAAAGGAGTCAAAAAAAAAGTCTGGAAAACAAAGGTTGTGCAACTTATTCCGGACGCAGCCATTCTTGTGGTCCTTTACTCTCCCAGCGTCAAATATCACTGCAGCTGTTTCACACCTGCATTATCACTTTCAGGACATCTCGTGGGCGTCTCAAAAGAAGCTTTGATAACACAGCAGTATTAGATGTTCCTAAATAAACATGGTCCACCCTACTTCGGCTATGTTTACATGTTAACTAAAGTGCCACTAGAGGGGGTTGTTAAAATCAAATAATCCAGGTTTAGTAAACCCCTTCACAAACTACTGGGTTTCATGTTATTGTGTACTTTTCTAGGGTCCATTTAGCTTTGTGTGGTTAGTTAATTGCTTAACTGTATGTATCCAGTGTGAAAGATTCATATTGTCAGTAGAGTCAGCTACAAGACTGGTAACAAGTTTGGAGAAATGTGTTCACAGGGAATCAGTCAGGATGTTTTCAGTTTTGTTTCAGGAGCAGATAACTTTGGGTCACGCATTAGCTGACATAACAAAGCTTTGATCTGAGGCATGTCTTCACGAACATGGACTCTCATTCACCTGCTGTTCACTAAAGTGAGTCAGCCCTCCACACACACACACACACACACACACACACACACACACACACACACACACACACACACACACACACACACACACACACACACACACACACACACACACACACACACACACACACACCCTACAACCTGAGGCATGCAGTGGTCGGTCTCTTGCATCCGTTCATATGACTAATTAGACCAGCTTCACACTGCGCCGTTCCTTTTGAAGCTGATCCCTGGTGCTAACTGCTGCGTCAGTCCAGGGCCACGGCCAGGTTAAGTTCAAATGCAGGACCGGCGTCTCCACAAAGTCCTCTGCTGCTCACCCCAATCCACTCAACCTCCATTTTTATAATTGTATCCCTCCCTCTAACCCATTTCTCTTAAGCTTTAATGAACTTCTTTGCCCCATAATCTAAAAATAAACAGACATGAGTGGTGCAGGCTGTTTGCACTAAGATTTGTTGAAAACACAAGTGAAAAAACAAAACAGCAAAGAACATGGGTTAAAAAGAAGGCAGCTTGGAGTGAATGTGTTGCAAAGAGAAAAAAAACTTTAAAAATGAAGCAGTTGTTGTTTGCTTGTGTGGGGTTTCCTGGGTAAACCCCTGCATTTCTCACTGGGAATAGCTCGAATGGAAAGTTACCCAACGGTTCCAGATATTTGCCGTCCTGGATTTCCATCAGCCATCTGCACTGGCTCAGCGGTGCATCACTGAGCCTCTTTGGCGAGTCTTTGAGTGGTTCTAATTGACTAATTTGCGTCAGTTTTCAAGATTGACGACTGATGGGTGTGATGAGCATGTAGTGTAAAAGTGGAATACTCACAGATCTGTTCAGTTAAAGTCACCTGATTTATATTAATAAAACCATCCAGTTGTTTGTCATGTCATTGAACGAGAAGACAAAACACAATGCTTTCTTTAATGTTGCACATTGTCTCTTAAAAATTAAACTTATGAACCAAAATTCTCTGTCAACTTAAATGGTGAAAGTGTTTTACAGCTTAAATGCACATAATCCATATTTATTTTGTTTGCCTTTCTCTGAATCTAGTAGTTCTAATGCATAAATAAATAAATGTAAACCAAGAAGAAAAACAGTTAGGATGATAAAAAAAAATAAATTCTGTGTCATCTTTCAGCGCATTTGATTTCTGTGATTCAGAAAGAACCTGAAGAGTCCAGAGTTTCAGTTGAGTCTTGTTGTTTCAATCAGTGGGCGAAAGGCTGAAAAATGCACTGTTGTAGCTGTAGGATCTCATCTTTGACTTTTGGAGAACAGAGCAAGTTTCCTCTTGACCTCGCTCCCACCTTCACCCTTCCCTCCTCCTCCAGCTCTGTTTTGCCCAAACTCAGTGGGATTACACTGGGCCTTGGTGAAGGATAGGTCAGACGAAAAAAGAGGACAGAGGGAAGAGGGAGGTGGATGTGATGGATGATCGCATGGCTGATGAGCCACTGTGAACTTATGAACCACAAAGTCAAACGCAGACACTTTAGACTTTAAGGCCTTAATAGCTGCCAACTTTTTTTTAAATTAGTTGAATAATCTCATTATAATTTGGAACTGCACCAAAGAGCGTTATTTGTCATAGAAGTCCCTGAACAGGAGGTGGAAAATGAAGTGTACGACAGTCTCTGAAAACTCCACTTACTGGAGACAAAGTAAATAAAATGAATATTTTCTAAAAGTTTTAGGCCTTAAAGGACCCCAACTGTCCCGGCACCTCCAGGAGTCCCGTGCCCATCCCCCCTCGCCTCTCACCCAGCCATCTCCTCTGTCTGTCTCTACACGACTGTCGGACACCGAGCTGGTCATACAAGTGTTACATCTTCAAATGGGAATGTTTGACTCCACACAGCTTCTGAATAATTGAGGAGCTCTGTGGTTAAAATAGGCAGATTAATGCACATCTGCAGTGTCTCTGCAGTGGTTGTCAGTTGGAGAGCGCGACAGACGCCAACACTGAGAGGTTAATAACACGCTTACTGCAACACCCGAACCCTTTTTGCAGCATTGCACGGACAACCATGAGGTTTTCGCAGCAGGGGCGTGGTGCTAAAAGCTAATAGAGGGATTTAAAAAAAACCAGCCCTCCACCCTGCACTTCAACTACTTTTGTACATCTCTTTAAGAAGGAGTAGCTGTAATCGTGTTGTGATTCTGCAGATTCAATCGACCCCTTGAACCCCTGGGGGAGGCTGTTCTTTAGATGTGCCAAGAGTCACATCTCTAAATATGGCCAGAGAGAGGGGGAGTCGCTGCTGCATGTTAGCCTGTGGACTTCACCTCGGTGTCCTTCTATTAGTTTGACCCTAACTTCAGAACTCCACACTTCACTTCCACAGATTTTCACTTTGACAAGGAGACAGAAGGTGATCTGCCCACAGGAACAACAAGTAAAAGCAAAAGTCAAGGTTAACGTGCAACTTTTGCAATCGAGGAAACTTCTTCTGTTATAGCTTGTATTTTTATATGACTTCTGTTCAGTTAAGTTTCAAGATCCTGGGTAATCAAACAAATCCAGAAAATTTCATTCTTTCATTTCTGGAAGACTGGAGCTATTTTTAGCTATGATAAAAAGGAACAACGGGATACAACCCAGATGGGTCACCAGTCCATGACTGGACCACAAGGAGATAAATAAGTCCAAAGCCCACACCGACAAAAATAATAAATAAAAAACGTAAAATGCTGGAAGACAATCTGCACAGGAATTTAATGTTAGCTTTGATTCTTTACTACAAACATGAGAAGTTACTTTGCTGAGTTAAATAATTGGTGGATTCGGGAAACCTTTCTGTTTTAAGCCAAAACTCTGCTCAAAGTAGAGTCACTGCTCTTCCATGAAGAAAAAAGAGAGTTGGGCTGGTTTGGCTATCTGGTCAGGATGTCTTCCAGACGCCCTCCAGGAGAGATGATTCAGACATGAGTCACCAGGAAGAGGCTTGGGCCAGACCCAGGAGTCACTGGAGAGATTATTTGGCTCAGCTGGTATGGAAACATCTAAGGCCACGTTCACACTGCAGCCAAAAGCGACCCAAATCCGAACTTTTTGTCATCTCTGTTTTTTTTTTTTTTGTTTTTTTTTTTGTCTGTTTGAAGAGCTCAAATGACATTTCATCCATCGTTGACGTTACTATTATGCAACAAATGCCACTATTTGGTGCTGGCAAGGTTTTTTTGGTTGGTGAAACTGGTCATGTCCCGGACCACCACTCCTGGCTCGGTCGTGTCCCGGACCACCACTCCTGGCTCGGTCATGTCCCGGACCACCACTCCTGGCTCGGTCGTGTCCCGGACCACCACTCCTGGCTCGGTCATGTCCCGGACCACCACTCCTGGCTTCAACCTCTCATTCACACATCTTTTACAGATATTGAAGCTATTTCACCACACATGGCAAAAGTTTGCTCTCCATTTCCTCTATCTTCTTGGCAAAATATTTAGGTTATGAAATTGTTGGCTTCCACTGCACAAAAATTAAAAAAAATCATACAGGCTCACTGCTGCTGCATCCCATCGACTACAAATAGAAATACTAATATTTATTTCTGTACATCTGAAAGGATGTCACATTATTTTAATGCACAATCATTTTAAAACAGAAGCCTTTTCACAATTAATTCTGATATAATCTCTGATATAACAAGTGTCAAAAACAAACAAACAAAACAACATAACAAAAAATTATTTGAGAGTTAAAGTTGCAGTTGGTTAATGTATTTTTTCATAATTAGCTGAAATTAACACTATTTTCTAACGACGTTACAAAAACGGTATCATTTGATATACAAATTTCTCTCCTGAATCCACGGACAGATTGGGAGGTATGAATTCTGGATGCGTTCAAATTTTCTTGCAAGTTTCAGGATTTTTGGGAGGTTCCCAACTGCAGCTCTAGGACCCCCCCAAGTGGAGTCTGAGGAGGTTCTGGAAAAAAAGGGTCCAGCAACCTTTGCAGATCTTACTGAAAAAGTGCAGCTATACCACGCTGTAGTATCTATAACCAAATATCGAACAGCAAATTTCCAAAATATGGCAGCCCCCCCCTGGGTTAGCAAGTTGTCGTACAATTATAAAATTATATCTGGAACACCGGGTTATAGTTGCTAACAAGCTGGGAATTACTCTAATAAAGATAGAATCCAAAGATGTCCAAGTGATCACACCTTGCTCAGTGCAAAACAAACGTTTGTTATCTGCTTTGTGCAGGTAAGTCTATATGTGTGCATTTTGTGTGTCGGGTTAGTTTTGGCTACCAGAGGGATGCAGGGTGCCAACATCGGATCACCAAGGGAGGTGAGAGTGCTGCATGATGTGCAAAGAGCCCTTGTTAGAAAAACAAACTTTAACCTTTATTCACTAAAAGATCTCAACAACCTCGAGTGCCATCTGTAACCCATCACGTCCTGTCCTCTTCGTGACAGCGTCAACTCTGTGGTGGTTTAGAAATTGAATTTTCTCACTCACACATAAACTCATAATTAAAGATCTTAACTACCGAGTTGTTTTTTGTTTGCGACAATATTGTCCATCTTACTGTGATCTGTGTAAACCTCTCAATTATAAACCATGCTGTTAATGCCAGAGATTTTGTACTTATGCGTTGAGTCCAAATGAGCTCAGAGGCCACAGCTTTAACACAACCGTGCAAACTTTCTGTGTTTCCACACACGGTCTCTGCTGACAACAAAATGAATACTTTACACTGGATGTGAACATTTTCTTCTGTCAAGTTCTTGCGCTGGCGTTGACCTGCACGTGGTTCTTCTGAAGCAGGAGCCACTTAAGTATCTCCTCTGCTTTCAAGGTTTTTCCCTCAACCAATTATTATCAGTCAATGCAGAAATCTTCATAATGGGTTTAATTTCAAGAGGAAACATTAAAAATAAATTAACAAAAATAACAATATATATATATATATATATATATATATATTTATTTTTTTTTTTTTTTTTTTTCGGGTCTAATAAAGTTAGTGTTTTCAGTCTGTAAGTGATTATGAGGCAGAAGAAGGCATCCTGACCTCAATACAATACCACTGTTTTCTGGCTTTTTGACTTTGTTGTCACAATTTATTATTTAATAATTTATTATTCAACATCTGTGCTTCATAGCTACTTGGTTAGCAACAAAGTTCCTCGGTTTAGTTTAGGCATTAAAACTTTCTTGTTATAACAAAGAAGAAAATACGATTCTGGTTTGGGAAACGAAACATTATGTCACAAGGATATTATTTTCTTACAGCAAAGCCTTTTCCTGGTTGCCTTGGCGACACATTCTATCCTCACAATCAATCTTTCTTGTTAGGAAAGGGTGAACTGTCAGTAGGCAGGTCAGGTCTATAGGCATGGCAGTTGTATGTGGGTTTCCATTTGTGGGGGTCTAGGGTAAAACCTTCAAGGGAGTATAGCAGGTGGTGGTAATGCACCACGTTTTCCTGTTTGCCGGCCACTCAAATAATAAAAGAAGACGGCTCACCGCATGTCCAATCAGGAACAGGTCATCATCGCTCTACCCAGGACTATTTCATGGCTGTCCTCAGGCTGCTCTTGATTAACTATGGTGGGCACTTAGTAGACCTACTAACCTACCTCAGACCTACTAACCTACCTCAGACTTACCAACCTACCTGAGACCTACTAACCTACGTTAGACCTACTAACCTACCTCAGACTTACTAACCTACCTCAGACCTACTAACCTACCTGAGACCTACTAACCTACCTCAGACCTACTAACCTACCTCAGACTTACCAACCTACCTGAGACTTACTAACCTACCTGAGACTTACTAACCTACCTGAGACCTACTAACCTACCTGAGACTTACTAACCTACCTGAGACTTACTAACCTACCTCAGACCTACTAACCTACCTCAGACCTACTAACCTACCTCAGACTTACCAACCTACCTGAGACCTACTAACCTACCTGAGACTTACTAACCTACCTCAGACTTACTAACCTACCTCAGACCTACTAACCTACCTGAGAGCTACTAACCTACCTCAGACCTACTAACCTACCTGAGACCTACTAACCTACCTCAGACCTACTAACCTACCTCAGACTTACCAACCTACCTGAGACTTACTAACCTACCTGAGACTTACTAACCTACCTCAGACCTACTAACCTACCTCAGACCTACTAACCTACCTCAGACTTACCAACCTACCTGAGACCTACTAACCTACCTGAGACTTACTAACCTACCTCAGACTTACTAACCTACCTCAGACCTACTAACCTACCTGAGACCTACTAACCTACCCCAGACCTACTAACCTACCTGAGACTTACTAACCTACCTCAGACTTACTATCCTACCCCAGACCTACTAACCTACCTCAGACTTACTATCCTACCCCAGACCTACTAACCTACCTGAGACCTAATAACCTACCTCAGACCTACTAACCTACCTCAGACCTACTAACCTACCTGAGACTTACTAACCTACCTGAGACTTACTAACCTACCTCAGACTTACTAACCTACCTCAGACCTACTAACCTACCTGAGACCTACTAACCTACCCCAGACCTACTAACCTACCTGAGACTTACTAACCTACCTCAGACTTACTATCCTACCCCAGACCTACTAACCTACCTCAGACTTACTATCCTACCCCAGACCTACTAACCTACCTGAGACCTAATAACCTACCTCAGACCTACTAACCTACCTCAGACCTACTATCCTACCTCAGACCTACTAACCTACCTCAGACCTACTAACCTGCCTGAGACTTACTAACCTACCTGAGACTTACTAACCTACCTCAGAATTACTAACCTACCTCAGAGCCATGCTAAGGGAAACCAGCCTAATTTGTCTATCAGGGGGTTACTTCCAGTTTCTGTCCACCACGTGTAGCAGAGCAGCCGCCGAGCAGAAGAAGAGAAGAAGTGTCTTCTGCAGAGCTAGTTTGTGCTCCATCATGCTTGAACACCAGAAATGTGCGTTTATGTCTTTGATGCACAGCATATCCTCTCTACATCTGCTGCATATTCATTACACTGTTTCTCTAACCACATTGTATCTCTAGCAGTCAAATAGGAATTTGACCATAAACTTATTATCCTGAAATTATAAGATTGCTTCAGATTTGCTTCTTGCAGTTTTCTTTATGAACAGGTAGTTAATCAAACATACCTTACTTATTACTAACAATTAACTGCAAGGTTTTCATCTCTCTGTTATTTGATTCTTTGTAGTTACTCAAACTTTTGACAAGTTGTTGTTTTGTTAAATTGTGAAATTCAGAACCCAAACACATTTTATTTTTTCCTTCTTACATTTAGAAATTTAAGCATCTACAAACGTCTGGTCACAAGCACTCATATGGGTTAATGAGCGGGACAGAAAAGTGATCTATAAACCATAATCTTGCAATTAAAGCGTCTGTTTGTCTAGCCTGCAGGATTGACTGAACACCACTCAAAGTGGGATTAGCATCACCGTAAAAATAACCCCGAGGAACCTGGAGGCGAGCCAAACAGCCCCAAGAAAAGCTCTATTGTTGTATAAGTGTTGTTATTGCCTGGATTTATCTGTGCTTAGTTACACCATAATGCACACACATAGTTACACAAACAGCCACATGCACAAAGACACGTACAGACTTAACAGTACAACCTTTTTTTGTTTCCAGGCAGTTCTCAGATTTGTTAATAATCAACACACATGCAGGTTTTATCTCTCAAGGGGTTGTTGTATGACACGCGAGGTGCCATACAGAGTGATCACCGCTTCTGTCGTGTTCCTATCCATATTATTGATCGTTCCAGCTTTTAATCCCCATGTTTATCCATTGCAGCGACATAATTGTTAGATTCGCAAAGTGTTAAAGATGCGAACAGCCGTAGTTCCATCACCAGCGGCAGCCGATGCATCAGTTTGCAGAGTTGCTCAGGATGTGATCCGCTTCCAGTATTTGACCCGATGTGGCCGTCGTGGGTCAGAGTTCAGGAAGAGGATTATGGCTTCTTGCCAATGACCCATTTGAACCCTAAAGGGTGCCACAGTGGTGATTAGGAAATATTATCAAGATGATGTAGCGGAGGCATAACAAGAACAGAAGAGGGAAAAAAAAACAAAAAGATGAACATGTCAGCGTGTTGAATTTTTATTTCTCTGTATGAACCGTAGTAAAAAATAAATATTTATGTGACACGGATCACTCGTGTGATCGAAACCTCAACGATGGCTTTCTAAGAGCCCAGTTACTTCTTTTATTTTTGTTAAAGAAATCTTCACATCTTGGCCTGGGGTTGGTAGATCTGGTCTCAGGTCTAAAATTGATGAGAAGAAAAGGAGTTTAAGATGAGTTTTCCACTTAACATGGCTTTTAGAAAATCAAAAAGAGCTTTAAAGGACATTTCAGGTTGAATGAGATGATATAGTTGTGGAAAGAAAAACAAGAGTTGGTGCATTTAGTTGTGTGTGTGTGAAGACCTGGAAGACTGCGATGAAGCTGAATCTGACCACGTAAATACGTCAACCAGCGAGGTCCCTGTCAGCTGATCTTTGACAAACTGTCACCAAAGGTGACATCAGTAATGTCAATCTGTGCCATTTGAGATTGTTTGGTGACACACACATCTCTTCCAATGAGACCTATCGTCTTGATGACTTCGCTCTTGACCCTGCTGCTTTTGTGGTCAGATTCGGCTTCTGCGCAGTCTTCGTATGACGGCTCTGCAGCCGCAACAAAATCCACCAACTCTTCTTCCCTTACTCTGTAAAATGTCAAATAAATCTCTCCTTGATTTTCTGACAGCCACGTTGACTGGTAAACTCTACTTCAACCCTTCTTCTTTCCCATTTTGGAGGTCAGACTGGAAATGCCCAGGTCTGCTAACCCCCTGTGCCTGCCGCCTCGCGTGATGTTTTGTTTCTCGATTGACCGTATTAGAAGAGGCTGGATGAATCTACTTAAGGGCTGTAGGTCTCGAACAAGCAGTCACCTTTTTGGGTCAGGCATGGCTCCAGTGTAAGCTACCTTTTGTAAATATATTTAAAGATGGACAAAGACCAAACTGGAAATAAAACAGAATAAAACAAATGAAATCCATAGAGAACATTATATAAAGTACGCAGAATTAAAATGACATAAAAACATAATGTAAGAGATGATTTATCACAGATTACACAAAGAGCTTTGGTAAAGAAATGTGTCTTCAGGAGCGTTTTAAAAGTAATAACAGTCATAAAACTCAGTAGCAGTGGGCAGTACATTCCCCAGTCCAGGGGCGGTGGCCTCAAACGCCCTACAAGGGTTCAAGTAGGTGCGTGGGACACACTAGCTTTAGGTTGTTAGGACGAGGGGCGCATGCGGCAGAGCGTCAGGTGAGTACACTGGGAACCTGATGATGAAAGGCCCTGGATGTGATGGTTAAAATAGAAATACATGTAACGGATAATTAAAATGAAGTATGGTTGTTTATGCTTTGCCTCTTTTCTCATCCTAATCACACAAGGCCATGCAAAGATCTGGTACCCATTTTAAGTTCAATGCCAAAGGAGGGACCAATTTTTTATTTTATTTATGAGAAGATATATTTTCTTTTTTGTGACGCGTCACAGATGACGGTTTTATGAAGAAGCCCAGTGCACCACTAGATTTACAGAAAGGTTGCAGCTAAAGTCAGTGCTTTTCCATCACAGGCCATCGTGGGTCAACGCAGGCCAAACATAAATATGATGCCACTGATTTCTGCACAAGACATCTTTATTCCTTACAGTTATGGAGGCGAAAGTAACGGCGACACACATTAGCTTTTGGCTGTCAGGACAAAGGGACTAAGTATTATTAGTGTATTAGTGTTTCTATTTCTTGGCTCCAGATGTTTTGTGACTCATTTGGTGTTTTACTGCACTATATTTCATATTCTATGTGAAAGGATTTGAAGTGTTCAAGTAATTTATAGAATATTTTAAAAAAGCAGCATCGATAACCAAATATGCTAAAAACATGAATCTTAGTGGAAGCAGCAGGAATTGTAATCGTGACTCATCACAAGCCTCCAAGAATACAGTTTAGTCAAATCTGCTCTTGTTCAGGAACAACTGTTGTTGTCAAGCTTTCCGATTTATGTTGGTTGAGACGCTGCAGTTGAAAATGATATTGGCTGAAAATGAACATAACATGGACACTTTAAGAAGAAAAATCTGAACGTTTGCTGTGACCCTGAGAGCCTTAATCAATAAAAGCATACTCATGATCATAATTAAGAAATTGCTGGAAGTTAAAGAGGGTGAATACAAACAAATGGGAGCAAAGATTGGAAGACTGAGTGTTGAGGGGGAGCAGAGGGGAAGTTGATGGTCAGATTGAGGGGGTGGTGGCCTCTTCCTCGTGCCTCCAGTCAAGCAGAAAATCTCAGCAAATTAGTTACCGCGACGACGGCTGGTCGGGGAGCTTTCATCCAGCACAGCGGGAGAGCTGCCATGGGATCGGGATAAGAAACACTGCTTCTAACAACATCTTCCCTCACCCGTCTTCAGAGCTGCTCCTGCCTCCCTCCTCCTCCTGTTCAGCCACCGTCCAGCCATCCATTACCGTTTCCTGGCAGCTAGAAGGAGCAGAGGGCTCCTCGGCCCGTTTGGCTGTTAAATGCCTCTCCAGCATTAGCACTCCTGAAAAGGTGTCACATAAACACCAACAGCTGCTAAGAACCGCTGCAATCCCAGGAGAGTGCACTTGACTCTTTCTGCACGTATACTCAATTTCCAGTGTATTACGTACAGTGAAGTAAAGTGAATGTGGTGTAATACAAGAGTGCTCCAGTTAATTCTCACTTCATGAAGGTCAGTGTTTTTGTTTAAACCGCTTAACAGAAGAACAGATTCAACTTCCAGGTTGAGGCACCTCAGGAAAAATATTTCATAAATGAAAATAAATGGGTGGCAGAAGTTCAATAACACTCACACACACACACACACACGCACGCACGCACGCACGCACGCACGCACGCACGCACGCACGCACGCACGCACGCACGCACGCACGCACGCACGCACGCACGCACACACACACAAACAGTTAAACATCATAACCACACCAACACGGCCACAGGACAAAGTGGTTTTAACGTTCAGTTAAAGCTGCTTTATTTAAACACTAAATAAACACTGTTTATTTAATAGTTTGCAACACAGCAGATGAGAGAAAATGTAACTTTTCAAAGAGACCTTTTAAGACAATTAAATGGGAAATATGCAAAAACAAATTTTGTTATTTAGACCATCCGTTTGTGTTTTGGAAATCACCACCAGCTCAAAAACGTTTAGTCCTATCACTTTGTTTGGGATGTTTTAGGTCTGAAAATTTCTCCCTTCAGCTCTAGTTATGTAGCGCCAAATCAGTTTCACTCATTCCAAATTAGCACAATTAATACAAATCCACCACCCCCCAAAAAATAACAATGAGAAAGAAGCCTGCAGATTGCATCAAAACTTTTCTTAGATACATTTCCCTGTTTTTAGCAAGCACCAAGCGGCCGTGGAAAGGAAAAACTTCCCCTTCCCCTTGCCTACAGGGACTCAATGGCTGATTTCATCCACTGCAAAAGATTCCACATTGACTTTCAGTGTCCAGAACAATTTCCATGACTATCCAATCTTGGATTATGGTCAAACTAAAAAAAAATAATAAAAAAAGTCCTACTACCTACAAGTTATGGCACCATTTCTGGAGGCTAAGGCTGCACAGGTTCGAGTCTGGCCTGTCACTCTTTGTTGCAAGTCTTCCTCCCTCTCTCTTGACCCATTTTCTCTCTACCTGCTTTCACATAAAGGGCACTAGTGCCACAAAATCTTTTTTTTTTTTAAATGCTTAGTACAGTCATGTAAACACACTTTGCCGTCCTCTGGAGAAAAAACACACAAACTGCTAAGTAAAATGTTGTCCACATACGCAGTCTGGTCAGCCTGCTGCACATACATGTGCATGCACGTACACGTCGATACTGTAACCCTGTTAGACGTCACATACTAACTGTCACACGTTCATGCAGCCCACAACTCCCAACACCAATAAAAATTGTGTCTATTTTGTCAGCCAATAAATTCACTGTTTCTCTGAGTTGAAAAGTAAAAATCAATCAAGGCAGAACAATCCTGTTTTATCAGTTTTAAAACATGCATTTTACCAAAATACTTATTTCAAAAAGAAAGAAAAAATACATTTTATACAAACCCAAAAATTATTAAAAAAAAAAACAATTAAATAAAAAAATACATAAATTAGACAAATGTATTAATAATCATAAGAAAACAAATATATTTAGAAATTATTAAATACAAAATCGGAAGTCGTTTTAAAGTCAATAAATAATGAACGCATCAAATAAAAAACAAGTAAACAGGAGAAATGTTTTTTTTGTGTGTGTTATTTCATATGCCAGGCTGTCATGGTTTTTGGGGCGTCGTTTCTGTTTTATTTTGAAAGCCTGTGTCCTTGTGTTTTAGTTCTGTGTTGACATGTTGCCTTGTTCCCATCTGCCCTGATTGTTTGCCCCTGTGTCTCCTCCGGTCCTGTGTGTATATCTTGTCTTGACGTTCCCTTGCTCCCTGCTGGTCCATACTGTTTTATCCTGACAGTCTCCTGACTAGTTTCCCCGTCATGTTTCTCGTCGTGTTTAGTTTTGGTTTGGTCAAGTTTGGGCTCTTGTTTTGTTTTGTATCCTGCTCAGCAGCCCTTTTAGTAGTAAATCATGTTTTTTTTTTAACCCTTGCCACCTTCGTCTCCTGCATTTGGGTCCTGCAATCTCCAAGTCGTGACACAGACATTGAAGGGTTAAGATTGCGCAGCTTATTCACCCTTTGTTTGAAAGAAATATCTGATTTTTAAATGTAGGGTGTCAGTTTATGTAGAAATTTTGTTTGTAAGCGTCAAACCTGCAGTCATATCTGAAGGAACAAAGAAAAAAGTGGACTTTCTTGAGGCTGAAAGATTCAGACAAAGTAATATGTTTGCTGCAGAAGAGTTCAGTTTTCTTAACAGTAAAGACCACAGTCTTGAACTAAACTGTAGCCATGTGGGACCTGAGAAACGACTGTAAGCAAAATAAATATTTCTCCATTTAGCTGATTGTAAAAAACTTCTGTTTTCTAACTTCAATTTTTCTCTCAGAAAAAATCGTATTTGTTAACGCTTTCCTTATGTGTGTAAATTTGTGTAAAAAAAACAAAATTCATGAATTAGATTATTTAAAACATTAGTGAAATCTAAATAGCAGAAAACACTCCTGGCTTGTTGTTTGGTTTCATCAAAATCATCCTCGGCTTTGAGCCACATTGACTCAACTCAGTAATTACGGACTTTGGCCCTCAAGACGTTCGCCCTCGTTCCCAGTCGAGCATCAGTTCAAGACTGAGACAAAAAAAGAGCCAAACTCACATTTAAAAACAAATGAAGGCAACCGATTAATGTAACAGGGCCAAACAATCTGAGTGAAAACCCCTGTACCACAACTGCACGCAGAAAACCCAGAGCCAGCAGACAAACCGGGAACTATCTGGTTGTTTTTGTATACTGTTTGTATGTTTGGTTTTCTTTGGGATCACTGCATTCATACACTGTCCATCTGTCCATTATCAACACCCCTTTCTATCTTGCTGCAGTCACTCCAATTGTCATCAGCTGAAAAGCACGAAAGGCAGAGTTGCCAGTTTTCATGCTTTGTTTACAGTAAAACTAACTAATAAGCAGTAGAGTGCATGTAAAGGTAGTGGAGAGATTTTCACTGAATGTGACAAAGATTGCTGTGGAAATCGCACAGAATCACTTACCCTGCCTTTAAACCACGTTTCCACTGAGCTGTATGGCTTAGTTTGGGCTGGTTTGGTACAGTCCGCCACCAGGTTTGTAGGACAAATGCCTTTAGCTCTATCTCTATTACACTACGAGGAATAACATAATTTCAGATATATGCAGAATACAGAGTGTAAGGTAACTAGTGCCACAGAATGAATAACTAGTTAAGCAGGTAGTTAGTTAGCTGACAATACTTACAGTGGTTGGTGTGTGATGCTGCTCTAAAGTATGAATTCACCATGTTGTACTATATACTGATGGGAAAATAAACTGTTTAAATATGTTCATCCACTGTGCTGAATGCTGAAACTAATCCTCCTGAATCAGACGAACTCTGAGACGATGTCAGCACATTTGCTTTATCTTCCCAAAGGATGGTCTTGTTTGGGATATTTTAGCATAGACAAAAGTCATATGGTTCATATGGTCAAACAAAATCTGATGAAGTGACTGATATTATTGACCAAACATGAATTATCTGCCTAGAGAAGCTGATGCTTCCGTAGCTGTATAGATACCAGCTTCAGTAGGTAGCAGATTGATTCCTTCATGTAGCATCTTTAGAAATAATATTCCATAAATCTAGTAAAAGTTGTTATATTTTAAGCAAAAAATATCTTTTCCAATGGGATAAGAAAAATATTCTTAAAACTTGCAAAATTATCTAAAAGAGTCCTCTGAATTTCTTGGAACAAGGCTTTTTTACTTTCTCAGAAATGGCTTTTTGCAGTGTTAAGATTTTGTGCTCAGTTTGTTGTTGAAGCTTTGTGAAGACATATACAAATCATCAGAAGTCTCATTTTCAGAAATAAAGTGTTGATAGTTCTGTCATTACAATGTTGTGCACTCCTCAGAAGAAGGAGGTGTAGAAGGATGGAGTGATGATAGACGGATGTACCCTCAGACTTCTGTTTCCCTGTGACCTTTGATCCTTGCCTTGCGGGTCGATCTGTTGCTGTTCGGCAGCAGATGCTTTCGGTCTGGCAACTAGATGGACAGTGATGACAGACTTCTAAAATCTATGTTCTGGCACTCAGATGTGGCGAATGCACGCTCTGGAGAGATTTATGCAAACGCCGAGAGTCTGATGTAAACACACTTGCAGCCTCTCCGTCCAGTGTGTGAAGGTTTTTGTATTGGAAAGGTCAGGTTTTGGGGCGAGTGCGTGTGCTTGAGGATTAGTCCACAGACAGCCTGTCCCTGAACCCTCAGGCCTCCAGCCGTGACCTCCTGATCCCCCAACACAGGACTCAGAGAGAGAGGAGGAGTTTTGAGAGTGATGCTCAGACCAAATGCTGGTCACACCTTCGCTGCATGAAGCAGTTTGAATTTTGTTTTTATCTGAAAGCAACCGACAGTTGTCGGTATCTCATCTAAAATGAAAGCAGCGGTAGTCTGTATTTTGTATTCTCAGTAGTTTTTGTGTTGGCTGCAAAGTTGTGTTCTCTCTTATTTGGTCTTTTTTAGCCACAGCAGGGAACTGGGATTACAGAAATATCTCCAAAACCCCTGCATGCCTTACCTGCCTGCACAGCACAGCACCGGCCAGCTTCACAGACAGTTTGGCAGTCAATGTTTTCTGTCACTTCACAGATAAAGTATCTCACTGATCCTAATGGCAGCCATTAGTGGGCCACGATTAGAAAATGTCTTAAATTAGCAAACAAGTGAGCATGACACCTCATCTTTCCTTTATCAGGGACATTCTGGTTCTTAGTGACCCCTACTCCTACCCCATGGCTCTATCAGGCTTCACTCTTCATCGTTTCAATCTTCTTTTGATTTGAAAATAGATTCTGGTTTGGAGTTTGACTTAGTGTTGTCATGTGACACTGTGATGTTGAGCAATCTTTAGTCCATGATTATTTATGTCACTCTCTCTTAATTTTGCTTGAGAGCGTGAATTATTTTGGGTCTAGAATCCACGAGGTTCTGGACTTTTCTTTGTAAGTTCTTGTCAGGCTGTGTTACTCCATCAGCCTGGTTTGAGGTAAACTCTCACATTTAAAAAGGAGAATTACCTTTGTTTTTTTACTCGTCAATACAAGTTGGTTAAAGTCTTAAAAGGAACATTCTGGAGCTAAAACACTTCTAGGCCTATTATTCGAGGGTACGGAGTGACAACATTTGTAAGCAATTTCAGAAACGCAGCAACTGATGTTGGCACCTGGAGCGCTTCACTAATGTCACAATAATTTTGTATTTTAAGCTGCTGACACGACTCAAAAATACCATTCTACTTTAGTGATAGTGTGGCTAGGATCCCTACAGACAAACTGAAGTCAATTTAACTTTGTATGTGTACAAAAAGTGTTTTTAAAAAAGGGACTGTTTGTGCAGCCGTTTCCATCCATCCAGCTCCATACGAGCTGACTGGTAGTGAAGGAGATTCCCGTACCAACAATACGTTATACAAGTACAGAGTTTGGGTCTGTGACATCCCCTTTAAGAAGTCTGATTGGATTATTCTAATTACGCCTGTTTTGTAAATTACATGGAATAACAGTGCCTGATGTGAAATGCCGAAACAAATAAATGGATTCCTGCCTCCTTCTTTCTTGTTGTGCTTGGCCTTGTCAGCAGCATCAGGAGCTCAGTCTGGGTGCAGCGGCCTATTGAAGGACTCGGCTCCTGTGCTTGTCTTATCTGACTGCTCTCAGAGTGGTATGAAACGCTAACAGTGACAGCTTTCTATCCACCACCCCGGTCCCACCCCCCACCCCCATCCCATTTCCCAGGGAGGAGGGGCGGGCTGGGTGGGTTCGGCTGTCTCTGCATGTCAGTGTTTATGACCGTTAGGGTGAAAGTGGAAGAAAGTGGCTTGTGTGCAGGTTAGGTCATGTGGGTTTATTTTGTGTGTATGTTTGTACTTATTGAGTATTTCTGCCTCTGTGTGTGTGTGTGCGTGTGCGTGCGTGCGTGTGTGTGTGTGAGTGCGTGCGTGCACGCGTGTGCGTGCATTAAAACAGAGTTGCAGAGATCTGGGTTACTGGGATGGCGTTGACAGTGCGTTACTCTTTCCATATTTGTACATGGTTACCAAGTTTCAGCCAAGGAGCTGAGAGATAAGGACGGACGTCTGGACGCTACATGTGTTCAAGAGACCCTGTGACTCCTTCGCTGTGTCACATTTTGGTTCATTTGTGCTGTACGACGACCATAAAATCAGAGCTCTTAAATTCAATACAGGTTTTATAAAAAAGTCACAGTATGATTGACTTCCTGTTTTGAGCCAACTAAGCCACAGAGCTGCAGATCGTCATGGCGTGCTGTCACAGCTGATGTCATTACCAGGCTGGATAAGAGGCAAAAGGCACAATACATCATGGAGGAAGAATTATTTTGGGGTTAAAAAAAATTGAGAGGAAGTGTTCGGATTAGCAATGGGACATAAGAGCATGGCAGATGGGTTCAGCGTCTTTTAAAAGAAGCACACTTATTAAAGTCCTCATTTCCTGTTCATTTTCTGCCCATTTGGTTTGGTTTAGGCATTAAAACTACTGGGTAAAGTTTAGGAAGCAAAAATATTGAAGACACCTGAGACAGTGACTCGCGTTTGGAGCCAAACCTGGTTTTACTACTTCACTTAAGTGACAGTGTAGCAGACTAGTTTGACTTTTCACACAAATGCACATCATACAAGTCGCCGACACACTGAACCCACCTGCGGCCGTATAATCCTGGTCCCACTTCCCGGTCTCACATGAGTGACTCATGTTGAGCATGAGCTCATAAGCCTGAAACTACCCACTCGTCAGTCAATCAAACCTTTAGATGATAGATGAAACATATTGAAGCAAGAAAAAATAAATAAATAAAAAGCATCCTCAAAAGTTTAAAGATAACTTTAAGGATGTCTTTCCTGGATTCAAGCAGATTTGATACCAATGTACCTGATCATAATTCATTTTGGTAATTAACATTGGCATAAAATTAATAATCCCCCATGGCACCCATATAGGATTCAGCCAAGTCATTGTCCATGTCGGTCCTGACACTCGAGCCTAAAAAGGGACTGAAAAAGCAGAATTAAGAGCAGAGTAAGCAGATCATCAGTGTTTTGATACGGCATTCCCCGACTCCAGACACATCTGGGCCTAATCGGGGCTACTTTTGTCACTTGTAGCTCTATTACGGCATTGGCGAGGGCGACGTGGGCCAGACAAGTCCCAGCATTTATAAACTGGGAGATACTTCCTGTTAAGGCTTGGGTTCAATTCAAGCTGAGGTGAGCAGATGAAGGAAAGAGGATTACAACAATAGTCACTTTGTCACTGGTGGATTCTGTGAATGTCCTTGCCAGTGGTTGTGGCGGTTGTGGCGGTAGTAGCAGACACGGTGGCGGCTCCAGTCACCACCAGCTTTCTGAAGAGCAGCACAAACAAAACAAACTTAAGATTCCTTCAATTTTAGAGGCATAGAGAACTTGAATTTATTACAAACTATAATTTTGGCCAGAGTGTATAACAATGGACACCCAACAATCTGGCAACAAAGAAGACTGGAGCTTAAATACACCGTGACCAGGAGTCCACCACAGGTGACTGAGAGTAGGAACCAGTTCAGCAGCAGCCGTCACTTCGCCCAGCAGGAGGTCGAGGTGCCGCAGCATGAAAAAGAAAGCAGGTTCCCAAAGCAAAAGCACATCAAAAACACAAACCCTGACACGTCCAGGTTAATCATCATTATTTCACGTCATCTGACAGATGCTCTGTCACCTGACGGCTGTTTTCATTTTCATTAAACATGAAGCATTTCTGAACTCTCAAGCAAGCTATATAAGAGAATAAAGAGGCAAAGTAGAAGAAGAAGGCTGCAAAATCCACAGGAACCGCAAACACTCAGAGGATTGCACTCATAAAGTATTCAGTTAATGGTGAGCGAAAACAGGAACTGGTCTTAAATGGCAGACATTGTTTCTGGTTAACTTATTTACCGTTCAAGCTCTGCTTCCCAAAGCTTCAACTCCGTGATTTTTCCATTTTAGAAGCTTCTCAGATTGATAAGCCTCTACTTTTCCCTCCCCGGGGATGAATGATGCTGTTGTCAAGGCAACGCTAAAATGATGTCTTCAGACCCACATGCACTTCCCACTTTTTTTCTATTCTTCCTTTTTTGTGTCCAATGATGTCATTCAAGGCATAGAGACAGACAGAGGCCACAGCAAGACATAATCAAGTGAACACATACACTTATCTGGGCCTTTGGAGACTTGGAGGATTGTAGAAGGAGTTGGGCCACTTTGGTCGTTGGTGGTAGGGCTGATAAAGAAATCCAAAGATCCTGAAAGAGGGGAGGGAGGCGTGTGAGCCCCATTACTGAGAGTTTACAAAAAACAGATATGCAAAATATATAATTACAAAATGAACTCCCTGAGAGGGTTAAATATGGGTTTTTGAGTCTCTAATGAATCCTGGTTTCCAGAAAGTGAGCTACAGTCCAACAATGACATGATCAACTGACACAAAACATAGCCTTAAATACCGATTGATCCCTGGAGTTAAAGAGCAGCCAAAGATTCAGTTGTGCCTGAATCTTATGCGAATATAAAAATTCAAAATGATTTATTAATCCCCCAAGGGAAATTAATTAACACAGACACATATGCCACCTAATATGACACAAACTAAGAATATGTGTCTCTTTCAGTTTTGTATATGTACAACAAATGACAGTTTCTTTGTATAAAGTGGGCTGGGATTCCTTTTTTACTGAATTGACTCAATATAAATGAACTGAACATTGAGCTTAAAAACTGTAGCTGATATGAAACTAAGGAAAGAAGTTGATAAGTTGAAAAGAAGTTAAAAAGTTGAGGTGGTACACCTGCTCTTCTGGCAGGTTTTCATTGTTTCTGAAAGGTTCATCATGTCCGATCTCAGAATCAGTTGGATGCGCGGGACAAAAGGGAAAAGAGGTTAGATTGGTTTTTAAGGGTCTACTATAATAACACAACAATGAGCCAATGTACACGAGTGGGGAATACAAAGTGAGGTTGTTTTAGAATAAATACGTTGATCTATTCAATATCAATACAATCATTTCCATTTTCAAGTAATTCCACACAAATGGAAAATACTCAGGGCTGCTGGACTGAATTAAAATGCTGGACACTGACTTGGTTTTAAGAGCAGATCTGGAATTAAATACAAAAAAGTCTTTCATTGTGTTGCCAAGTCATTTTTATTTTAACATGACAACATTATAGTTTGATATTTAGCCACCTCTATTTATGAGTTACAGCTCAAGCTGATAGGAATTTATTTATGAGATATCTGGTTATAATCTGAAGCAGGCAGTAAGAGCTATATCTGTACGCTGAGGGCAAAAATAGCTCCAAGTATTCACCTAATCTCTGCTTTAGCAACCTGAAGTCATTTAGACATGACTGTAGACCACGTTCAGACACGTTCAAGACCAGCGATTACAATCTGGGTGTCAGTGTTATTAAAGATAACAGAGGGTGTCCATAAAGACTCCAGAGAAGTTGTCAAACTGACATTTGCACAAACTATATCAAACTATAACACATTCACTGCAATTTCAATAGTCTGTGTGATGGTAAAATAGACTCAAACGCTGCTGTTACACACAGAAGTTCACTGGATGACATCTGAGGACGTATTTGTGCATTTTTATGGAACTGCAAGTGATGAAAAAATACTAAACTGAAAGAGTCTACAATAGTATGAACAGTTAATTGATATGTTTACAAGGCCAATAGCGCTCTGAGTCAAAGATCATGCAACACGTGGAGTCACGTCAAAAGTGGAGCTACAGCACTGCTGGCAACATTGGCCACTCCTGAGCAGGTGACTCGGCTGCCTACTTGACTTCAGTCAGTAAAATGACAACTGCTGTTTTCACTGATTCCAGGTCTGCAGAACTCAGTAAGCAGCTTTCCTCTGGATGATAGAACCATGTAACGCCTGTGAACGGCAGTTCCTGTGACAGACCTGCTGAAGGAGATCTGCCGTTTATCTTGCTGATAGGCCAGACTCCAGGAAACAAGTGTTGAGAACAGTGTCTTGTGCTGTCATTTCACACACGGGCAGACAAACACAAACACACACACACATTGTATATTTGGAGAGGTTGAGTGATGCCACATGCGATAAACAGTAAGGAGGCTGCTGATTGAAAGCAGCACATCAGAGCGTCATTGTCTGTGGCTGGTCAAAGGAAACCAGAACAGGGAAGAAGAGGAAATGGAAAAAGTAAGAGAAATGAATAATGGTGTAATAATAGATATTGTTGTTGTTTTCCCATATTTTTCACTGGAGACTTTGAGTGCTGTCTTTTAGTGCTTTTACTCGTATTGTTGCCAGGGTCCATACTGTCAGGACCAGTGACTGAGGAAGAGTCTGAGACAAGCCAACTGAGAAGCTCAATTACTTCCAAAATATGGTTTCTGTACATCTTATCAAGCTCGGATCACTTGGTTATTGGATAAAAAAGGAGTGTATGCTATCATGGGAAACAAAATAGACAGACTGGTGTAAGTGTGTTGTGAAAAATGTCAATGAGTTAACAAACGAGCTGTGAGGTCAAAACAATGGCGGATGATGAGGTAGGAAAGAGAGGAAGCGAGGAGAGGCAGTGGTGACTCTGCTCGTCTGTTTCTTTGTCCTGAAGGTGGAAACAGGCTTGTGTGTTTTTCCCACACTGGTGATAGAGCTATCTGTGTCGGTCCCAGTCATCCTGGCAGAGAGACCCCACCACCACCACCACCACACTCCTCACCTCCACTGCCCTGCAGCGCTCTGTGCAGTTTACAGGCTGTCCTCAGAAGGAGCCAGCCAATAAAGATAAGCTTGACGGAGGAGCCAGCCAATAAAAGATAAGGCTCTGAGGAGCCAGCCAATAAAAGATAAGACCAGGGGCATGTCTTCCTCACTGATCTTTCTTCGGCAGATACAAGGCACCGCGCTGATATGTGTGGCGTCTCACTGGCATCCATTGTGAAGCTAAACATACACTGTTCACACAGCAGCATTCAAACAAACAGGGTCTCTGTATTTGATTTTATACACAGCCTCTTATTTAAATCACTCCTATCGGGCATGATAACAGCAGAGTTCATTACCAGCCATCAGATAGGATTTCAGACAAACAGACACCAAAACTTTTCCAATGAAAGCCTCAACTGGAAACTGCAGACTTCTACCACAGTCTGCTTTACCCAATGTATCTGTCTTTGGTTTTAAGCAAATCAACCCCCAAAACAGATCAACAACAAGTCAGGCAGTAAATCAAATCTCTGAAAAAACCCCTCAGAGAAGAACTAAAAATCTATTTTCCAACAAGGAGAGTCTTCAGGCTGCTCTTAATTATTATGACTAAACGAAACAGAAATAGGCAGTTTTTGAGAGTTTAAGGTACTTCCTATTGCACCAATAAAGTCTGGAATTGGCCATGGTGGTGCTCGAGAAACAGTCCTCAACGAATGGGGTGAATGGGGCTAAATGATTCATTTAATTATTTCCAGTTAGATACATATAGGCCCCTATTTGCAAACATTCAATTTGCAATCATTCTTATAAAGTAGTTTTCAAAATCAAATTAGCATATACGAGTAGTGTAATTTACATGCCTGCCAGGTGATGGCAGTAGTTTATGATCTGGTTCACACGGGGAAAAAAAACAGTTTCACGGCAAGAGCTTCATGATGAGCCTGAACCATTGCCAATGACGTTGTCAGGTGTTTCCAGTACCGTACAGTACAAACTATTCTGAACACCTGACCATAAAAGGTCAACATCTGGCTAATGAATGCTGATTGGGTAGTTTGTATTTTCAGTAAACTACAACAGGATCGCAGATCTCAGTGTCACATGGAGTTCACAGAGGAGGATTGTAATAAATCCAGTTGTAGCTAGTTTAAACTTGTTTAATGTAAAAAAAAATTAAACACTTTTTAAGATGTTAACACTGTTATAGGTGCTAAAAATGTTGTGATCTGAGCTCGTTTATGGGCTTGTACCCACATTAAAACGTTTGTACAGCTGCACTAATCAGGTTTGGATTTTCTCACAAACACTCACTAAAGGTCCAGTAACGGTTGGAGCAGAACACGGATGCGCAGTCGGACGGACACATTTCTACTTTCGTCAGTTACGCGTGTAAGTTGGTCCATTTTCAGGGCAATACCGCCAAAAACAGTGGGGGCAGTGTTGAGTAGTATAGCAAACATGTGACCAGCAAAGGAACAAACCAGAGAAGAAGAGGACTTCGCCTCTACAAGCCGCGATGTTTTTAAAGGTTGAACAGACCAGCGGCGTCTAGTGCGCTGTCTCTTTCTAAGAGGGTGCTTTATCATGAACTCCACTGTTGCCACGTTTATAGTTCGTGCCTATTTACGTACGTAAGGGAGCATAAACGGGCCTTGAGCAACCAAAAGTCCTGAGAAGGAAAATTCTTCTTCTCAAATACTTTCTTACCACTTGTCCTCTGTCGGTCCCGGTGAAATCTTCAACATGGGAGCAACGTTCGTTAGGGACGATTAGCTCGGTGCTAATGCTAACATTGCTTCTGCTAACTCTGTGCTGCAGTGAGAGAGAAACTTTTTCTGTGTCAACACACACTTGAAGCCCGTACAGTTTTACTAAGTAGTCAAACAACTGAAAAAAAGTTTGGATCTAGACGTACATGTTCTCCCTCAGAAATCCAGCGCATCTCTTCAAAACTTCAAAAGGCAAAAAACGCTCCAAAGAGCGGCAGGAGTGTTGAAAATACACTGGAGACCACAGAGGTTCTCATAGGAATAACGGACTTCTAGACGTTCCACAGAAGCAAGTGGAACCGCGGCGTTAGACGCTCTCTGCTAACAGCTCTGTAGGAGCCACCATCACGCTGAACATTTGCTTCAGGCTGCTGGAGAAAGAAGCCTGAGAAGTTTGAAAAAGCCATTCCCTGGACAGAAGGACATGATTTGAGAGAGACCGTCATCTTTTGAAATTCGTGAATTCATTGTTTTTCACAGTAATGATGGAGAAAATACTTTCAAATTGTTATTCTGTTTTAGAGAAAAGGTCCCTCCATGTCACTGGTGCCCCTGGACTAAAGAGGTCTTGACATAGACGAGATTGTTCTTAAGTGGTGCAAATTTTGGACAAATTTGTGATTAATCAAATTACATGGTAAAGCTGTCATTAGGGGCCCCTGGGTGGGGGTTAGGATGGATGGTAATGAGGCCTGGCATTTATCAGCCAAAAAGGGACCAAATGTTCTGCCAATTTGAAGCACAATAGTATGTGCTTAAAAGATACAACCCTAATAGAGGCTTTTACTTGTAATGGCGTCTGGGTTCCCCATCACTTTATCCACTTAGGCAATCACTATCCAGATCTCCTACATTTCCAATGTTATTTTACTCCAAAATGTCCACAATGCTGAGTTGACCAGATCACTAAGACATTCGAGATTCATCGGACAAACAACAGAGATTGTCCAGAGATTTATCTTATTTTATTTCATTTTCCTATAGCTTAATTTATATCGTTTTTTCTGAACGAGCACTGTTGTCATATATCTCATCCAAGCAGATATTTTGGCAAAGGAATCTGCGGCACATTTGATAATCTGACAAATTTTTAATAAAGGCATTTATCAGTGTGCTTCATTTTTTCTGATGGCCACTAATGGGAAGTTTACATCGGACGCTGGCACATGAAGACAGAGGAGGCATCTTGGAGCCAACACAGATAAAGTGTTAGTCCTACTCTGTCTTTTCATGCAAACACACACACACACACACACACACACACACACACACACACACACACACACACACACACACACACACACACACACACACACACACACACACACCTCCACCCTAACAGCACCCTCAGCAAGCTCCCCTGTTCTCTAGTCGCTAATGACGGACAGCTGAAGGCACACTCCCGGGGCGCCAATCAAATTTGCAGGCCTGTAATTGGATTACAGCGGGCAGGGGGGAGGGCTTTTATCTCTCCCTCTCCCTCTTTCTTGTTTGTGCTCTCGTCTCCCGGTGAATGATGGACAAAAGAGCGGCCTGTCAACGTCAACTCCAGGCTGACAGACGATGTGCATGTCTTTGTGTGTGTGTGCTGATTGTTTAAAGATTTGGAGTCTCTCTCGATGGTTGCTGAGTGCACTAACATGATTTTTTTGTGTGGGGAGGTGGGGTGTGTGTGTGTGTGTGCGGTTCATTTAGTTGAGTTGTACTTGCATTTCTGTGTGTGTATGTGTGTGAGTGTAGGTTCGAGGTAGGCAAAGAGCTAAATATCACTTAGCTCATTGCCTCGTCTCAGCTGCCTTTTCACCAGGGCTCAACACCAGGACAGCACAAAGGCAGTTGTCCCTCAGCCAAGTGTCCTGACCAAAAGACGACAAATCATAGACACAATAGAGCTAACAGCCTCTTTCCAGGAAGGTTGATCTGGAGATGCTGCTGAAGATGCAGCTTTCATCTAAAAAGGAGGCAGATGGGCCTTTTGGAGAAATTTTTACTTTCTTTTTTACACAAAACAAAAACATGCACAATAACAGAAAATATTATTATTGTGATGAGAGTGATAGGAAAGAAAAAATAATTGACAGCCTGCATAGAATACTTAATGCAAAAGATAAATCCAGGCTGTAGGTGAAAAAAGTAAAAGTGAAACATTTCATGGAAAATATTAGTCAATTTTGAATTTGGTGTCAGAAATGTATCTTTAAATATGTGGGACATAAGAAGCAAAAGGCTGGAAAAGAACCAAAAAAACAGTTTATACATCTAGTAACAAAAAAGATGGCAGCACGGTGGTTTCTGTGTGGATGTTCTCCCCGTGCTTCCGTCCGGGTACTCCGGCTTCCTCCCGCAGGTTAGGTTGATTGATTATTTTAAATTGTCTGCAGTGTGGCCCTGTGATAGACTACAGGTATGGAAAATGTGGGTTGGCGCTTCGGCCAATCAGATGACGTATTCGGACCAACAGAAACGAGTCACTGGGAGAGTGAGTTGTGTAGAAGGGTAACTGAAACCTTTGCTGCAGCCTGTCGGAAAAACAGCCAATACATTTTCCCTACAGAGGAATGTTTGAGTGCCGTCTTCTGTTCAATCTTTGAAGAAAGTCCAAGTCTTTCACTGTGGATGCCAACGCTGATTCAAACGGCCGTTACTCCTCAGCTGCAGCCACCTACACTGTTACGCCCAGATCACACCGGCTCTGTGCTCATCGTGTTAAACCCATCCAGAGACTCTCACCACAAGGACAGACTGATTGGCTCAGGACCTTTGGGCGTTATAATGAGCTCCAACACATGGTAGCTAGACGTACCTGCAAAGCAATTTTAAACTTACTGGCGGTACCTCTACATTTCATTTTTATCAAGAGGTGTCCTCAGAAGAAAGAAAATGTGAACAGAGTCTAAATAATTGCAGTTATTTTTGTTTCAGTACGTCTGACCGTTACTGTGGTTGAAGAGGTGGGGCACAGGAGGGCTGACAGCGCCGACCAGCAAAAACACAAAGATGCCGTCTTTTGTATTTCATGATGCAATTAAACAATCATACTAACTTCAACCCAATTCTAATCTTAACTGTGAAACAGCCCCTTTAAAGGAGATAGACTTAAGACAGACTAAGAGATGTTCATTCACCTCTCCAAATATTAGAAGTGGTCTTCACAAAGATAACCATATCTTTCTGTATATAATAGAAATCAACATGCTCACATATGTTGCATTTTTATACAATCTATGGGTCCACGCACAGGAAACACCCAGGTGACAGAGACGTGGTCCAGACTGCCGGTGACTCTCCATGGTTGCGTTTCCATTACACTTTTGCTCAAAAGAAAATTGAATCTCTGAATTTGTGAATAAGGTAGCGCTGTAGGAGGTCTGTGTTTCCATTGAACAGTGTATTTTGAATAAACGTAGTTCTTGTAACTCCGTTTCTCGTCCTTCGAGGCTTCTCTTCAAAACGACAAAAGAAAATCCATCAAAAGAAAACAGTCAGATGATGAATGCAGTGGATGATCATTCAAATGTTTATTCAGGGTCAATGTCTTTATGCAATGTATAATGATTAAGTTTTTTTCAAACTTTTTTTTTCTAATTTGGTTTTGCACAAATCTAGGCGTAATGGAAACACGATCATGTAACTACACGTCTAAAGTTACAATTGTCAATACACATTGTGAGTGTGCATGTTTTACTTGTGTGTGTTGACATAAACCTGTTCCTGCAGGTTCACTGGATCTGAATCTGAATTAGGTTCCTCACTCTGTGGAAATCATCATCACTGCACACCAACACAATCATCTGATTGCTACAGAAATGTAAGATTTAATTTCCAAACATGTAAAGTACCACTGCTTGCTGGTTAGCACAGTCACAAAGTTCCCGGGTTGAATCCCAGTGGGAGTCTTCCTGTGTGGAGTTCACATCTTTGTTTGGGTTTCCTCCCGGTACTCTGGCTTCCTCTCACACTCCAAACGCACAATAATTAAGTTAATTGGTGAATTGAAATCGTGAACTGAGTTTGAGCGTGTGGTTGTTTGTCTACATGTGGCCCACTGATGGACTGGTCACATGTTTAGGAATTACTCTGCCTTTTGCTCAAAGAGAGCTGGGATAGGCTCCAACTGACCCCTGTGACCCTGAACTGGAATAAAGGAGTGAAGATAATAGATGCATGGATGGATATAAACTTACTGATTGTGGCAGCAGCAGTACCGTAGACTGTAGTTGCTGAAATCTTGTTGTTCTGTCAGTGTCGTTGGCTCTGGAGATGCTCCGGGTGGGAATGTTCTGGAAAAGCGCAGTCCTATCAGCGCTTTCACACTGGCTCCTGTCACCTTCCTCAGCTGACACCTGCAAGCGGCCAAAGCCGAGAGTGTCATGGTGTGAAACAGACCTGCTAACTTGTGTCGTCTGCTGATTACAGTCTGCAGGAGTCCGATGCTACGAAACAACCAGGAATATGTTGAAAACAGGGAAAGGTGCCGTCATTACTTTGGAATTACTGTGGCTGTTGACTGACTTGTTGGAAAGTGATGCGTTGAGAAAACTGGCAATCAAAACCATGTCCTCAGCAAACGACACTTGAGCTCACACGATGAGTTATGAGTGGGTGATTATCCCTCATAGTACTGACAAAATGAACTGCTGCTGCTCGCTCCTGACGGACGAACAGTGCAATGAACTTTGACCTTTCCTACTTCTCTTGCCGGAACAACTAGTCAAACCTGATTTTATTAAAAACATTCATGCAATTTTCCTGTAACAGGGAGTATTTATTATCTGCTATTCATATATTATGAATGCAGAAACAGAAAGTGTGTGGTCGTCAGTGTTTCGGAGTATTTGTGGTGACGGTGTTATTTCTATGCTTCTGGGTGTGTGGTTTTGCTTGCGTGTGAATGGCCGACTGCAGACAGGACGTCTGGATGCTGCTGAGAACTTCCAGAACCGGCCGGAGCAGAGTGTCTGTCCCTCAGCCACGCAAGCTCTGAGACAAATCTCAAGACAAGTTAATTCTCCAGAGCTCAGCTTTATCTGCACCCACCAGCCCCCCAGACTCCCTCATCTGCATTTCTGGCTCTCGCTCACACGTTCCCTCTGTCTCCGTAACATCCCTGCTCACTCCGGCTCTGTGATCAATTGCGCTCTTAGCAAGTGTTTGGTCATCCCTTCCTCTTTTTTCTTTCTGCTGGATTAAATATGCCTCCATTTTTCAAACTGTCCACATCCACTTCTCGCAACAAGCCTCTTTTTGAGGGTGTGATGGAGTCTCAGGGTTCAAAGCTGCTTAGCTGACGAGAATGTTGACTTTTTTCAAGGGAAAAGTTGTTCCTCCTTATTTCTTCCTGTTCTGTTGTCACGTAGATTCTTTATTACCAACTTGTTTCATTTTCAGGTATCAGTATCTGTTTTCTTCATTGTTGGTTAGCGTCATACATCATTGATGTATGTCTGTATGTAGCAACCCAGTTCTGGAGAAGATGCTTGAAGTTTTATGTCTCTTGAATTCACAGAAACACACAATGTCTGTGCTCTTGTGGACGTATTTTACATTTTTCAAAACAATCCGTGCACATACCTTTTGCATCTATTTATCGATTTTACTTCTCTTTTTTTCACTTTTGGGACCCGCGCCCCGATTTCGTAGTGAGTAAGCGGAGGTTACACTTGTTCTTTCAGCTGACAGACACATCACTCATCCACCTTGACAGATAGGACTTTTTCTAAAATTACTTTGATTTCTTTTTCTTCAGTTAGCTATGTATCATCTCTGACCTGCCAACCAATTTCCTCAGGTTGGCTTCTGGCACATAACATAAGGGATGCCACTTTTCTTAGTTTTAATTCCTTTTATTAACATATTGCATTTCTAATGTTTTTGTTTATATTTTTATTGTATTTCTATATTGATTTTTTGTTTGTTTTTAATGTTGTGAAGCACTTTGGACAACCTAGGTTGTTAAAATGTGCGCTTTAAATAAATGTTCATTTGATTTGGAATTAGTTTTTCCTCCCAGGTCCCACCAGGTGCAGTCCCTCCGCGGCCCCGCCGCGGCCCCGCCGCAGCCCCGCTACCTTGGCAGTCATCATGAATCTCAGCTGCTGTATTCTGTGAAAACACTCCCACCAGAGATGCTTTAGCATGTTTCAAAAGTATCCCATCCACTACCCATCCAGTTATGGGATGTAGAGTATCTCAGTGCTGATAGGGATCTGACATCCTTAGGAGGCCTTCAGCTGATACAACCACGAGCCAAAACCACAATACATGTTGATATGAAATATGCTTCAACTCAAGACCCTATTCAAAGCTCTTTTTTATTAATTTGTTTTTTTTGTGATTTATTACTACTTATTTTATTTGCATTTTCATGTTCTTTTTTTTTCCAGTTTAGTGTTGCTGAACTGCGTCGTGGGTGCTTTGTGTTGCTTGGGAAAAATGTATTGTGACAGAAGTTGAGAAAAGTTCAACTTCTCAGATTTCGACTGATTACTGCCATGTGCACTTTGTAGTTATATCTTCACACAAACCTCAGAAATAAAGCCTGAAAGGAAGTTTGGTGGTGTTAATTATATGTACGATGAAAGTGTCAGCAACCTACTGCGCCAGACACGCACAGTCAAGCTTTGTGGTGTGTGTGTGTGTGTGTGTGTGTGTGTGTGTGTGTGTGTGTGTGTGTGTGTGTGTGTGTGTGTGTGTGTGTGTGTGCTCGTGCATCTTATCAACAGTAGACAGCGGTTGCAGTACTCTTAGTTTGAAGAATCAAAAAGGGGTTCTGATGTGGAGCATACAGCTGATCAGAATGAGTCTTTATTGGAGCCAGTTTTCACTCCTGTTCATAAGTTTCATAGTATTTAAAGAGAGAATATATTTTGATGCTGAGCAACAAAGAGCAGCTTTCACATTTGTCAAACAAAAAAATTATAATTTACCTATTACTTTCTAACCAAACTCTTCTATGTATTTTTTCTAAATATTTTGAAGAAAATGAAAATTCCAGGATTTCATGGTGACATTCATCAATTTGGTGGCCAAACATTTTTACCTGATCAACCAAATGATCCTAAATGATTCCTCAGGAGCTGACAAATGACAGATTAAACACCACAAAAGAGCAAGCAACATAATTTTTTGTGTTCGGATAACTGTTTCAAACAAGAGTGAGACGTTCCAGTGTTCATCTATCTCTTTGTGTCAAATCCACGTTTTTATACATGCGCTTTCCTCTTGTAAATGGCAGCACATGGGAGAGGGATGGTCGGATTAGAGGAAAGGCCTTCGTGTCTGTTTGTGCCTCATCCGATGGGTCACATGAACCGCTGACCTGCTCTCCTGCAGAGCGAGAGGGCTGTCTATCACCGCAGACCCACTGGGAGTTCAGCCTCAGATTCTCACACCATCCCAGAGCTGGATGCCTGAGGATTAGCGTGTGCTGAATGGTATATCTGTTTTGTTTCTCCAGTGCGTTAAGTACTTTGGAGCAGCGTACTTAGCTGCGTGTTTGGAGAAAAATGTGAGTGTAAAAAAGGGTCTTCATGCTATCCATAAGTGTGCATATGTCTGTGAGCCTATTTGTCAAAGTGCTCGTGTGTTTGCTGGGTTGCATGAATAAGTACATGGGAATAGTGCTGGCAATAAATACATGGAGGCTTAAGTGTGTGTAAACATATCAGCAGTACCAGACTGTGAAACGTTCTCCTGTGGAGGGAGCGAGTATGGGAAGATCAAGGCGGAGTGTTATGTAGTTTATCAAGGCGGACGTTATGTAGTTTATCTGTCTTTCAGGTGTGCACTGTAAGTGAAAAACAATAATAAAACTAACTTCCAAATGTATATATCCATGATGATGTAGGATTTATTTCTAATTTCTGGCCAGCGTAGGTGCAGATTTTCACTTTGAAACAATTTCAGAATAATGTTCCCCTGGAAAAGATCTTTTTGTCTACAGTGCACACGATCATCAAAAGTATCAGAGAACCTGAAGAAATCTCTGTGTGTCTTGGACAAGGCCAAAAATCATTAGTGGATACCTGTAATAATCAGGCCAATCAAACGCTGCGTAGCCCCGAATCCTCGGACTCACCCGTCTGCACGGATACGAATAGAACAGTGCAGAGCCAGAATCACTGTTGAACAGCAGATGCACTTTTGTGAGCTCTTTCTGTGCTTCCATATACTAATATATTTATATAATATCCATATACTACATAACAACAAACAAAAGAAAAAAAATGTAATTCATTATGATCAAAGTGACTAATTTGTAAAAAAGGTGAGTGACATTTTTGAGAGAATAGAAGTTTTGTCAAAAAAGTTAAATCGTTTGTGTAAATATCCTACTGAAAACATTCATTACACATTCTTTACTTATATATAGATATATCAATTTCAGAAGTATTTATTTGTAGTTAGAGGCGAACAGTTTCCTCCTGTTTCACTTGGAGGATTGTTTAAATGGAGCCGAGGAATCTGAAAGTAGATGATTAGAAAGGAGTCGGATTAGACATCACCAGTACAATCTGGGGTTGCACTTGTTTTATTGCAAGTAAGTGTGTACTTACAAAAGACCAGAAATGAGAGGCTACACAAACATGAAACGACAAAGCAAGACAAACATCAAACCGAGGCGTATAAGTGGATCAAAACATTTCACCAAAGTTGTCCGAAGACAAGAATGGATTTCCTCACTTTAAACATTTGATGTGTTTTTCCTGCGCTATTGGGAATAAAATATGGGTTTATGAGATTGTACATATTAATGCATTCTGTTTTTCATTTACATGCCCCAGCTTTTTGTCTTTGGGGTTGTAGTTCAGATTTATGTCAGTGGAAAAAAACAGCACATCAGCTTGGATAAGTCACGATTACTACATGTGTCTATAAAGGAGACGTGGTTGAGGTTTCTGGAAGACTGTCATCAGTTATCTTTAGTAGAATCTGTCTATAAGTGTTAAGTGCTAAAACAAAATCAATGTAACCAAAAGAAGCACAATTGGAGCACGTTTTTAGTTGTCTCAAAGATCTAACCAAAATACACAAAGGAAATTTTGACTTCCTTAAATCAACCAATGAGTGTGATAATCTGCCTAAATAATGTGGGCTAAGTCATCTTGTTCCTGTCTGCACAGCTGGATGAGCTCCACGGCTCCAGTGTCATATCTATTCCTCCCCCTCAGGGCTCAGTACTGAAGATCATCATCGCATTCACCCAGTCAAAGTGGAAACTGGGTTTCCATTCTCCCCCCAAATCCTCCCAAAGCTCTCTTCTCTTGCCCAGCCAGGCCTTCGGAGAGGCAGGCCAGTCTCCACAGGTGCAGCCTGGGAAGGATGACAGCCTCCCTTCAGCAGAGCTTAGCTCCTCTTGTGTGGCTTTGGGAATCTCAGCCAATGGATTCCCTGAGGCCGTAGGGGCAGTTACACCCTTGACAACACAGGCACTGTTGTGTTGTAGACCACACGTTTTCAGATCGCACAGATGAATACCAAAAATGGGGCATTCTGCAATTTGTGCCGCAGGTACAACAGACGTGTTTATGCTCTTTGAAGTGAAAGGATCATCCAACGCCAGCGGCTCTCTCTGAGAGTCTCTTCTTTAAAAAGGTCTGTTAACACCCGCCGACGCACAATTGCTCACAGAAGAGGTGTGAACACAAGGAAAAATGACAGTCTAAGTCACGGCTTGTCAATGACCTCAGAGAAGAGACATTATGAAACACTTAGCCGTGTCCTGTAACGTTGTAAAGGTGCACTTACGTTACACTCAAGTTCTTTGTCAGAAGTAAATCTCTGCCTGAAGTTAATAATTTAGAAGCCTGTAGAAATATTCCCAGAGGATTAAAGTCACCTGTCCTGTTAACACTTGATTATTTTATTTTGTAGGCTATGGTTACATTTATCTGTCAAAAATGAGTTTTAAAGAAGTAGCTATGTTTTTTTTATATATTGCAGGTTTGAAAAATGTAATTTAGACACAGTTATCAGTATATGGACAAGAATTAGAGCCACAGCAAAAGACATTTAATGGAGAGGAAGGTGACTCTTTTTCTGAATTCAGACTTTTTCCTCATTTCAGCAACCGACTTGTGGGAGAGACAAACCAGCTTCCTGGGTTTAAACGCCTTTTTATGTGGCATACTAGTTTACAATGTTGAGTAACTTGACTAAACAAAAACATATTTCACAGTGTTGGGTGTGATTGGTGGATAATTGTGTGTGAGGATGTTGAAAAGAGTGCATTTGTATTGTAGCCCTGTGATATTATAACTAAAGCATACAGGGATATAATTAAGAAGTGGTCAACTTTTTCTTTTTCTCTCTTTTTTTTAAGGTGAGAATCTCTCCTTAATAATGTGTTGGACTCCCATCAGGTGTGTCAAGTGACAATCACGGGCGTTTCGGGCGATGACCAAATTATAGGTGGATAGAAATGCATTCCAGTTGGCACCAAACAGGGCAAAATATGAACATTGTCAGAAGAAGGTTGGACTTGTATTGAAGGTGCCACAACCTGCTCGCTCTAGGAGAAAACGGACTTAAGTGACCACTAGAAGCTGGTTCCAGCAGTGAGTCAGCCTTCACTGACACGCCCACACGTTAAACCCCACTGCAGAAATAAACGTATTTACTGTGTTTCAAAAACGGTTATACACCCAAGATAACTGCACCAGGGGTGAATTTTTCTGTACAGCATCATTTTAAAATGAGAGGAAGCCTCAGATGTATGTCTGGATGATTGGGGTGTGGTTTTTTGATTGGCCACGGCTTGTGACTTGCTTTCATCGCTTCATCACTGACATGTCTCTGGGGTCTCCAGGTTGGAATCTTCCTTCATACTGTTTTGTTCAGTTAGTCCTACGACAACTCCAGGAGGCTGAACAGTGATCGCTGGCATCCCAGAGTCACCGCGAGAACGCCAGCTCATGGGCGTCTTCCTCTTACAGCAGCTGGGTCCTCCGGTGGAGCAACCGTAGACTCAGGCCATCTCTTCAAGACCTCGCTCGGCCCATCACTCACAGGTTTTAGTGTTACTGGACTGGACTGGCAAGTGCCGGCCGGTGGAGCTCCACGGGTTCCCGTGTCATCTCTGACAGCACTCTGTTCAGATGTCTTTTCAGTAGTGACGTTGGAAAAATTGATGCTTGGACAGATTTGATCAGAATATACATGAATTAATATCATAAGTTAGCACGAGCTGCCTTCCAGGCTGGTCCTTACAGCCAGTTTTTGGTTAACCAGAGCTGGGCCGTCTCAGTTCTTACTAACATGGTCTGGTGCGGTAAAACAAAGGCGGTCAAAGGGAATTTGGCCAGTTTGCTTTATATAGTTTACGATGAAACTGCAGCGAAAGCAGGAGCTGAGACTGCTCCTCGTTTTACATTATAAACCTATTAATGGCACTAATTGTTTGTGGAGCTTGTTGACAAGTCACAAATGTTGATTCACTGCTCTCCATGTGTGTGTTAATCATGCATTTAACTTCACTCTGACAAACTTTGAAATGAGAAGCAGCAGCTGGCTTTTAATTAAACCACACAAACCGTAGCAATGCTGCTGGGTTTTTTTTGTTTTTTTTTGTCTGTGCAAAGTAAAATTAATATAGTTTTGGATATTACAGACGCTTCAGCAAAAACAAGTGATCATTTGCAAAGATGCTGTAAAATGACTTGTTCCTTCTGTGATAAATGTGGCACCTTTCCGTGGATTAATGATAGATCTGCCCCCGCTTACGTCTGACGCTGACGATCAAATTAGAGATCTGGCATCTTTGGAGCTTTAATCACTCTGGACTCTTTTCATTTTTCTTTCTTGGGGTGTTACAATGCCCCGAGTCTTCCTGGACCAAAGGTTTTGCAACAGAAAACTGCATTTTAATTACATGATGATTTATTTGTCACATCTAAGTGATTTTAAAGTTGTGACACTTTCCACTTTCTGCCAACATAAGACTAGCTTCCAGCCTTTTGTTTTCCTGCATGGGTTTCCTTCTTTGCCGTTCCTCCATCAGCTTTGCCTCTAACATTGTGCAAACATTTACTTAGTGTCTCTGTGGTTTGTAAGTATGTCAGACTTCACTTTTGCCTAAGACATCAGCCAGCTGTTTCTGATGAGTAGATGCAGTTGTACTGTAAATGTGACATAGAGCCAAAACATAGGATTAAGAAGAAGAAGAGTTACAGGTTGTTCATATTTCTTGTCATGACACATTTATCACCGAAAGCATTTATTCATTTTTTATGTGAACCACAAGTCATGCATGTTTCAACAATCTTTCCACTAATTTTCTATTGTTGAGTGACTGAACGAGAATGTAACTCCAGCATCCTTAGCTCAAAAGATGTTTTTGGAAAAAGAAATGGAACATAAGTCAATGTCCTAACTAACAATTTTCCAGTGTTTACAAACAGATCTCAAGTTCTTTATGAGAGATTTAATGCAGGAACTGGAGCAGCGATACCTATTCAAATAACAACCTTCTATCATGAGTTAAAAGGCTCAAATTTTGGTCAAATAGTAATTATTCAACAAATAACCATCTGCTAGTGAGGAAAATGAGGCTGATGTTATTTTAAGCATATCTTTGTCTATGTCATTTTTTGAAGCAAATATATGATTAAAGTCTTAACAGAAGCCACATAAAAATAAATAAAAAAGAATTGTGGAGATTCAGTTTAATCATATATCAAATGTTATTCATTTCTAAGCTCTTATATCATAGATCTCTAAAGCTTATTGGACAGGCTGGGTGGTCTGACCCAGGAGGAATAGGAAGCTGACATCTCCGCATTCGCTTGTAAAAGCTGACATAAGCAAAACAACAGCCCATAATGAACTGCACCCCACTTCCCATGGCATGAATGAGCGAAAGTGTGAAAGGGCATGCGTGCCTTTTGCTGGCACTTTATTTCACAACCGTTTATTGTGTTTGACGCCTGCTGTTTTGTTTAGGAAGAGAAAGTCCTCCGGGTCAGTATGATATGTTGAGCTGATGGCGGTTCCCACTCGGGAGCTTTTGTCCGGAAGTCGACAGCTTCTCGTCCATCCGCGCTGAAATGCCGAGACAGTTTGAAATCCACGTGACTGAAAGGGCAGAGTCTCAAACAGGAAAAATAAAAACAACATCCTGTTAAATTTAAAGCTGTTGTTGAGATAGTTTGGCTCATACAGGCTTCTTCTTCTTCTTCTTCTTTTGCTTGAACTAGAACTGCACTAGTTATGCAGTGAAAGTCTGGATAACAAAACTGCTTTTGTCTGGATGATGAATCCAAACAGTTCTGACATTCTGACTGAAATATTTCAACATGTAGTGGGAGGATTGGAAAGTAAATGTTGTTTTTGGACAGATCTACAGAGGACATGTCTTCCTATACCAGCGTGTCATTATCCAACAAAGAAGAAAATAAACGCTGAGTGATAACTTTGCTTAGGATGCCTTTTAATCTGGACATTTATCATTTAAACGTAATCACGTTTGTCTGTCAAAACCCCCTTAACTGAAAAAAATAGCCCCTCTAGACATAAACCCAATAAACCCAAAAAATTGTCCTATTTCAAGCCAAATATCTCTTCTTAATACGAGCGAAATAGTATCAAAAAGTCTTTCTTGAAACAATACTTCTTAGAAAGGAGTTTCTGAAGTGTTTTTGCAGCGCATCAAATGCATTTTTAGGAGCCATTAGGAATGTAATTAAATTCATACTAATGTTTGAACTGTATTTTTTTCTTAACAACTGTCTTCTTATGTATTAATGGTTAGTACCATGATTAAGCGTTTATTAATTAGCGAGTAAACAACTATGTGATGGAAAACTCCACAGAGTTGTTGTTTGAAAACTATCAGGAAACTTACAATCCTGAGTATGAATCGGCCCTGCAACCTTGATTCCTTGTTTATACAGTAGTTCTTACCAGTTGTTTGTCCAAAGTGAGTTATATTGAAATCGGTCCAATTTATTTGAACTGACAAATAAACGATGAAACTAAAAGGCCAACCGCACTGCCCGGTGGTGGTGAGTAACGGCCAACAAACGGCCTATTTTAACATCAGCAGGCTACAGCTGCAACGGCAAGAAAACAATGAAAGTTTCAACTCTGGTTCAGTGGTCAGAAAACCCTGATCTCACAGTGATTTGGCAGGTTTTCCTGCTTGCAAAGCATGTAGAAGTCTAATTTCTATCATAGTTACTCTTAAACTGTGAGTGACAGGATCTAAAACAAAAACCCAGAAAATCACAGTGTATGATTTTTTAGTAATTTTTTTGCATTTCATTGCATGATGTATTTGATACATCAGAAAAACAGAACTTAGTATTTGGTTCAGAAACCTTTGTTAGCACTAACCGAGATCAGACATTTCCGGAGTGCGTGCGTGCGTGTGTGTGTGTGTGTGTGTGTGTGTGTGTGTGTGTGTGTGTGTGTGTGTGTGTGTGTGTGTGTGTGTGTGTGTGTGTGTGTGTGTGTGTGTGAGTGTGTGTTTGTGTACAGTCCAAGTCAGCGTTGGTGAAGTTACAAGTTGTTCAGGTTAGGACTCCGAGTCTTGCAGTACTCGAGTACATGCTGGTTTGTTTTTAAACAACTCTTTAAGATTGAGCTGATCATTCCTCAGCTAAAATAGAAATATTAATTATCCCACAAGAATAGATATTAATAATATTGGTGACATAATTTATATTTAAGATTGTTGATTAAAGTTTGTTAACGTCTTTAATATTATTCAAAAATATAAATACTACTATAGTAAATCAATGAGATGTGACCAACATTCAAATGAAATCATTTGTATGTTTTTGCTGACTTTTCCCAATGACACTAATTAGTTTTTTAGGTTTCTTAAAGCAACACAGCATTTCTTGCGTCGGTGCGTCTGTTATCCCTGTTAATTTACTCTCTTTCATTGCGTGTGCTTGTCGGTATTATTACTGTGTCTTTGGACCCGTTGTCATATCACCTCTGCTACGTGACAGCTTTCTCATCGGGTTTGTTTCAGCGCCAAACTTTAACCCGAACATGTTTACGTTAAATTAATGTTGAAAAATGTAACAGTGAAACTGTATTTGTGGTATTTCTGAGCCCTCAGAGGAATGTGTCTGTGTGTGGTAGGGGGTCTCGAGCAACGCCAGGAATGTTAACAGACTGTTGGTCTTTATTTGGTCTGGCTCGGGCCCTTATCTGCTTCTGCCAACGCTGTGCTCGGCTAAGGCCAGTCACAGTTCAAGTTGAAGCCTCGTTCGAAGCGCTTCTTTTCCTTTGAATGGGAACTCAAGTGTAGGCAGTAATAATAATGTTCAAAAGAATGTATTATGAGATAAGATGAAAAAAGCACGCTGTCTCTAGACAATATCTCCAGCAGAGATGTGAACAGCAGCCGGATGTGTTTGGTGTTAATGTCAAACTTCAGAAAAGATTAGGCAGCTATAATGAAGTCATCTGTCTATCTACAAAATTATTGTCGTGTTTTTCATTCCAGAGTACAACTGTACAACTGTTTAAAGAAAGCTGGACAAACTCTCTGTGATGTCACCAATAGGTTTCTACAGAGCAGTTTTCAAGCCCAGGTTTGAGATCTACAGAGGTCACCATGTTGCCGAAGATGATGTCATCCAAAAACGGACAGGACAAACAGACCTGGCCCAAACCACTTTGAACATGCACACCGTACCCCGGTTATCACAAACCAGTTTTTGTACCAGGCTGTAACTGCATTTACGTCTGTTGCAAATCTGGACATTAAGGACATGGGTCAGTGGAGACTGATTCATGGAGGCAGCATCTAGTGGTTACCCAAGGAAATGCATGTTTTGGCATTTCTGGGATGATGTCAGCTCAGCAAGTCGGGTGGTAGCCCTTTAGGATCAACAGTGCGTGTTTATATATATGTATACATAGATATGTATGTGTGTGTTTAAATAATAACCATTTGACCATCAGATAAAATTAGCTTATAAATACTAAATTTGTGATGTAAAACCAGAAGAATTGCAGATTTATTGTTACTACAGCTGTGGGAGACGACACAAACCATATGGCTGCTGTTGCTGACATCAGCCGAGGTTTCTGGTCAACTATCTTTCATCTGTGAGCAGTCTGAACAAAGTAAAATCTGCTCTCCGGGCTGTCAGCTGCCATGACCTTACGTCTGACCGGACAGACCTCCACATTAGAACAGACAAACCACTGACAGACAACTATTCCGTCTTTTAGCAGAGTGTCACTTGTAGATGGGACCACGTAGCTGCATTAAATCGTACGAACGTATTCCAGGAACTGGATCATTCTGAAGGGTCTTTTCATCAACCCCGTCCATTTCCACTGCATGAACCAGTCAAAATGAAGGTCTGGGGGAGGTTTTTAACCTCCAGAACAGCACTGGAATGAAGATAGCCTGGCTTCTTCTGAGATGAACCAGTAACTGGGAAGGGCTCAGACTCATCTGTTCCTGCCCACCTCTAACAGCTGGGATGACACCCAAGCAGTGACTCAGAGTAATAAAAATTATCTCTGATTGTTTCACAGTTTTAGGACAGATAAAAACACACAACCCACAAAAATGTTACGACCAGGTTTTACGTAAATGTCACTGAAGGTCACGTTGTCCTTTCACTGTTTTGGCAGCGCTGCAGCTTCAGCATAGCAGCAAGGAATATGTTGTTGTTCACACTTTAAAAAGCTAAATTTAAACTAAAGTAGTGTGAACGTTTCTGTTTCTCTGCCCAGTTGTGAGCTGTAACAGATTCAAGGTTTCACACAAAGCCAACACAGAAAACGAACAAAAAAAGCAGAAATTTAAAACTAAATGCCACATTGGTTAGTGTGCAAGCATAGTAGTTGAGGACGTTATAACATTGAAACTTGATATAGCTGACACGCCATAGATTTAATGTTTCCCTTAATTTATGGAAAATTTGAAGAAACACTTATCCACTGATAATTTTATTGCCAATTTTCTTTTGCTTGTGGTTTTATTTAAATACTGTTTTTCTGATTGTGCCTCTATTTCTGAGGCCTTTTAATTGCACCTTGAGTCATGGTCTGAAGCCAGCTCTGCAGACTTCTCCCTCCATCGCCAGAAACAGCAGTTGATGACATCATCAGATAGGGCTCAGGCTAATCAGAGTTGGTTTTCGTGAGCAGCTGAGGCGACGGTGGTGGCAGTGTCATGTGATGCGTTGCATCAGACTTGGAGCTGCTGGGCTGCTCAGGATCTGGCTCTGCGAGCCCAAAGCAGTGTTTATGGAGCCGGCCAGCAGATTAGGATGACTGTACACACTCTCAGACTCTCGTGTGTGGCTGAACACATGCTGCTCCCCTCCTCTTTGTTGAGGGGCTCCCCTTATCGAAGGCCTGGAGACTAAAGCAATGACACTATCTGCAGATGTGGGGAGGATGTGTGTATGCTTGTGTGTCTGTGCGTGTGAGGAGGGAGAGAGACTGAAGTGCTAGCGGCAGACTTGAAAAGGGTCATGGAGTCAGATATGGCTGTCGCCAGCGCCGTCATACCTTGGAAACTCCTCCGCAACCCAACACGGCATCATGGGAGGAGTTCAGTGCGACCTTATCGCAGCGCAGGAATAATGTTCATCGTGCAATGTTTTGGCTGATGACCTCATTCTAACAACATGTTTCAGTTGTCTAGAACAGTTTTGTGATATAAAGTCCTTCAACAAATAATGCTGTGTTTAACAAAACTAACAAAAATGTAAGACAGGAAGGTTAAAGCAAAGCTGTAACAGACAGGCAACACGTGTTTGGACTATGGAGACGTAGTATACAGTACATGAGTGTGTGTGTGTGTGTGTGTGTGTGTGTGTGTGTGTGCGCGTGTGTGTGTGTGTGTGTGTGTGTGTGTGTGTGTGTGTGTGTGTGTGTGTGTGTGTGTGTGTGTGTGTGTGTGTGTGTGTGTGTGTGTGTGTGTGTGTGTGTGTGTCTTTGATAAGAGGCACTGTGATGGCGCCATGTTGATCCTCTCTAAGCAGCGCTGCAAGTTTCCATCCTGTCCACATCTTTTATGAGTGCACAGGGGTGTGAAAACAATATTTTGTTGATTATTCATAATACTAAATTCATTTTAAAGTTCGGATATCAGAAGAAGATAGAAGCAGTGCAAAATATTCAAAAAGACCCCACGAGACCCCACGATTTCATTAACCCCCAAAGGAGAATTCTAGTGTTAATGTATAAAATCAAATAAATAGATAAATTGATAGAAGGTGGAAGTACAGCACAGGAGGAGTTAAAATCTTCAGACATAGATGAAGACGACACATCCGGATTCTTTTGCCTTTTTGCTCAACGTCTCTGCACCTTTTTGAGTGAGAATAAACCATTACATTTTAATAGTGGTCAATACAATTTCAGAGGCTTTGTTCAAATAAAGGTTTCCTCTTTTCATCGTCCGAAGCCACAAACCTCTCCTGCTGTTCTTCTCTCTTAGGAAGTAAGTCTTTGCACCTCTGCACTCCATCCATCCGTCCATCTGTCTGTCCATCTGTCCGTCCGTCCGTCCATCCGTCCATCCGTCCATCCATCCATCCATCCATCCATCCATCCATCCATCCATCCATCCATCCTGCCTCTGTGAACTGATCTTGCTCCATACACTGGGTCATAGCTTTTGTGATTGTGAAGATGAAATTTTAAAAGTTGAGTGTTGAGTTTAAAAAGTAATTTATCCTATTTTTGAATAATGTTAACATATTTGATAAACCACAAAACACATTACAAGAGAAATGGTTGCTTAGAAATAACCTAATAATTATTGAACAACTGGAAAGTCGCCCCCCAATAACTGAGTTGTGCAGCAGGTAAATATCGACGAGTAGAAAAGGGGGAGATCTTTGATGAATCGCCAGTATGATGCCATTTCATAAACTGCTGGTTACTCTGTACATTCTTCGTCTTTCATTATCTGCTGCTTCACTCAGCTGGCCATAAAAACAGCCCTGACATGTACAGTAATTGTCATCGATTAGTAGACTGTGTAAGAAGGACTGAGCAAACCCCTGTGACTTCACTCACAGATTTTCAGAGAAGTGCTTTTGAATTTCTCCACATACTGTGCTGCAGATGTGAGGACTGACTGGAGGCCAGCTGGACCACTGTAGTTCAGTCACTGCAGCTTAACTATTGTAGCTTGGCTGGCCTAACTTAGGCTGATCTAGTACACTAATTTATAATACTTTACATTAATTCTGATCCAAGCTGTCCAAACAACCTAATTTTGAATGTTGCTACTCAAAACAGCTTTACAGAGGAGTGTCGTCAGGTCTGAAACAAGCCGTAGCAGATCGTCGCTGAGACCCCCCTTTGCTGGGCCCGTCTCTTGCAGGGTTGGGCCAGGTACAGTCGCTTGCAGGTCAGGCAAGATTAGTGGCGTAGGCTCACGAGTCCTGGGCCAAGTAACTGTGAGTCTAAGCAGACGTTCCCTTTGTGGGGTCTGGAAATTATCCCAAAAAGTCAAAAAAGGCAAAAGTCCCTTAACTGCTTGACCGGTGGACCCAGCTGTAGCAAAAGGTAGAAGCCATTGAACCGGAGGTAATGCAGCTGGTGTCCTCTGGTTGGCCGTGGCCAAAAGCCTTCGAAGGAGCGAAGAAAGCTTCTGCAGCGGGCTTTGCATCCGAGCCCTTTCAGGCCAACTCAAAACAAACCGAAAAAGAAAGCTTACATGGGTCTCTTAGTACAGTTAACAGCCCAACAAGCTGCATTACCTGTAAGTTGGAATGAGTTTTTTCTGATTTTAGGTCTTTATTCAGTTCAGAAGCGTTTTAAGCATTAAATTGCTAAACTGATGTGAGCAAGTCATTGGCTATAGAGTATACCCCTAATTATGCATACATTTGTGGTTTTATATCATCTAACCTGTTAAGGAGCATAAAGGTCCAAAACACTTTAGTCTCAGTCTAGAAACGATAATGTCTGTTAAAGTCTGTCAGAATACAGAACCGTGCAGCGCGGTCCTCAAGTACAAATCATCTTTGAACGAAGCATCTGTTAAATGTACGTTATGTAATGTTACAGATAATTTTACCACAAACAGGCACTTTAGGACGGATTCAGTGTTTTTATCAGCACTTCTCTTTTGATCAAATGTGTTCACTTTCTGTTCTGTCTTTCTGTCATTTTCTGTTTCTGTGCTTTTAATAGTTAATATTTTTATTTCAGCCCATTGTGAGAACTGTAAAGTAGGTAAATGATGTCTCTGTGTAACTTTAGGATTTCTGAAGCTTTTGCATGTTGTTTTAAAAGATGTGTGTGTGTGTGTGTTTGTGTGTGTGTGTGTATGTGTGTGTGTGTTGTCTCAAAGAGGCATTCTGAGGCTATTATTAGTCAAATCTAATCTGTGTGTGTGTGTGTGTGTGTGTGTGTGTGTGTGTGTGTGTGTGTGTGTGTGTGTGTGTGTGTGTGTGTGTGCTGGTTTGGAGGACATTGTGCTGAGCTTGGTTCTTCAGCAGCCTCCTTCTCCATTAATGCTCCATTAGCCAAATTAGAGGCCTAATTGGGGAGGCGAGGAGAGCCGTGCTCTTAAATGCAGCATGTGCTTGTGTGTGTGTGTGTGTGTGTGTGTGTGTGTTTGTGTGTGTGTGTGTGTGTGTGTGTGTCTTAGCTCATTTACCGTACACGTTTAAAGGGACATTTCATTTCAGACAGAAGGTCTGTTATCAGCAGGGCCTGTGAATGGAAAAAGGTGCAACTCTGGATGAGAAACGTTGGACGCTTGTGTTGAATATCGGACGGATCAGAGCTCTGACGACAGTCGCTGATGCTAATGGACCAACCCTCAACCTTTGAAGGGCTGCTGGCCCCAATGTGATTAGCAAGTTATTAGCTAATTAGGCAGGTACTTACTGTGCTTGTTGGCTTCCAGGTCTGGTGGTGGGAATGTGAACTGGAGGAGACACGTCAGTCATGTCTACGTATTTATAGCAGACACCCACTGAAGGTGTTCGGGGTTCTCTAAAGTGCTGGGAATATCAAAATGAAAGAATGTGTGTAAAATGCTGTTACATAATAGCAATAGATTAGTTATGCCAGGTATTTTTCATCAGGAATGCAGTTTGTTTAACCAGGAAAAACATGTAACCGTAGCACTGAAAGATAAAAAATCTTAGATTAGATTGTACAGCCTTATAAACATAGTATTCAGTCTTTTTTTCTCAGAACTTCATTTGTTAAATAGATGCAGGAATGCTTAACATTCTCTTCCTGGAAGATAGGAGGGTTTCCAGGGGGGAGGTCTCACTTCAAACATTTTTAAACAGCATAGATCTGCTCATTTGAACGTCTTGTGGCCACACAGCAGGACTCTGGTATCGCGTCAAAACTGTTTCCTCAGGTGTTGCCTTTTGAAGTCTGAATGAAAGGTGGCTCCTAAAATTCAGCAAGAATTGACATATGAATTTATTAGATGATATATTTATAGAATAACTCTTAAATGCAACAAATTCTCCAAAATTACTCAGGCACTTATCTAAAAATCTGTTTGGACAAGAATTTTAAGTGTGTATGTTGACAGGAAAGGCAACAATAAAGTCTTAATCTGTGTGAGGTTTTCCAGACTCGACCTTTTCTGCTAGAAGTGCTCTAAAGCGGTTGGCAGAAACAGCCGCTTTGTGATAAACTGTAAATAAGTGTTGGCTTCACATAATCCCCTTTGCAGGAGGCCTGCAACTCGCTCCAGGAGCTTCACAAGCCTTTGTGTCTCTGGATTTCCACTTCACACTTATCAGAGTCTCATAGATCACACTTTCTCTCATAGCTGTCTGGTGCAAAACATTAATGTGGACGCGATGAGCAGCAAAGTGTGGACACGTACGTGCTGCGCACAGTATGTTTGTTAGCAGCACTGCGCAATGTTATATGTGATTCCATGAGAATGAATGTGATTTTTATAATACATTACAGAAAGGGGTTATGACACATTGTGCTTAGTTATTTCATTGAAACATTTAAAACAGAATGCAGATGTGGACATTTCATAAGGTTCCTCACGCAGGTTTTATATCACTTGGCAAGACAGTTATTGCTTTGGTCTTTTTTGGATTACCATCAATTAATCAATCAGGATTCGTTTATGTGGCTCTTTCTATGCAGCTGGATGGAACACAAAGCGTTAGGTGTCACATACCAAATGTTGAAAGTGCAATAAAAGTTGCTCCAACCTAGATATATTGGTCTTATGGGAAAATTCATCATTCCATCACAGTTGCAAGGATCAAGCCTCTCAAGAGGAATAACCAGCCATGTGCACATGAAAGATCCCACTTTGGACTAGAGACCAAGTCCCATGCAACAGAACCTGCCAGGGGCTTTTAAAACCACAAGGGCCTCTTACGAGCTGCAGCTTGAAGGTCATTTGATGACTTTGGTTACACTGCTTGTGTAATTGGCTTCTAATTACTCAAATCAATCAGACTTTGGACAGTGTGGATGGTGGAAGTCAATGATTGCTGTAGCTCATGCTGAACAAATTTTGTCCACCACAGATTGGAGTGCAGAATCTAAACGCGTTCATGGGTCAAATGTTATCGTCTGGTGCAGCTTTGTCACAAATAGTAGTTGGTTACAATAAATTCATGTCACAGAAGTTCTGATAGTGGTGCTGGTCCGGAGCTGCGCTCCTCTGGAACTGGGTGCCAGTTAACCGGTTACTAGATTAGTAATTAACAGACGCCGTGTTTTGTAAAGCTTGGCACAGTTTTCTGAGGTCTTAATGGGACATCTGTGAATGTGCTGGTCAGAAAACGATAAGGATGCGGGGTTACATCTGTTCATGACGCCTTTTCTTAGGAGGCAGGACCAGGCACTCCACTTCACCTCGTTTCTTTGTAGGCGGATGCGAAACAATGTGATGTTGGGTGAACACAAAGACAGAAAAGCTGGTTCCCTCTAGTCGGATCTGGGTCTGTCAGGCTTCAGTGCCCTGGAAATCGAAGCCCCTCACTGAAAGACATAGTTTTGAACTTCAAATAAAATCACAATATTGTGTTATTTTTAAGGAGTTCTTAAGCTCTTTTGTTTAAAATATATGTCCTCTTTAATAATCTTAGCTTTAGGTGATATGTTCTTGATATGGTCAGACTTTTTTTTGCCACTTTTTTTTATTTTACCAGCTTTGTGGCAAAAGTTTCAAATAAAATGGAAGCAAACATACTTGTCACTTTAATTATGAAGGTCAAATCAAATTCTCTCCATGTCAGCTTGTAGCTGAAGGAACAAGCGAGGTGGGTAAAAAAACAGCTGTAGAGAGACTGTGGCCCAGTCAGCGAGCTGTCTGCCACTGCTCATTCACAGTTTTGTTTATTCAGAAAACACGGCAGCATCCAGGTATTGTGCAGCCGGGTCGGCACCGAGACTGACGGACGATCTCAAGTGTGTCCTTGCAAAAGCCCGCTGAACACAGCAAGGACCCGATTGTGCAGAGAAAAAAATGTTTTTTTTATTTGACAAAGGTCACCAGAGTCTGTGTGCAAGGACTGAGTCCCAAACAGGACACAAAACAGGACACAAAACAGGACATAAAACAGGACACAAAACAGGACATAAAACAGGACATAAAAAACGGACAAAGGATTTTATTCCGAATCCACGTCACTGTAAATCCTGATCATACAGACAGAACCCAAAAAATTAAGGCAACTGATTTCCTTAAAACCTTTAAGCTATGAACTCAAAGGTGGAATGTTGAAAAAAAAAACCAAGAATGTAGAACCTAAATAATGTATGTACAAGAACGCACAATTTTATGTTGATGGAACGCATTTTTTTCTTCTTAAATGTCACTGCTTTTACATACAATCAAGTGAAACAGGTTGACTTAAACTCAAAATGAACACGGAACTCAAACAGCTTGAGCAAATATTCTCTCCCAAATATACTCCCCAACAAAAGTCAAGTTAGAAAACATTTACAGTTACAGAGCACATTTTGCAATCTGGGCCATCTAAATAAAAAACCTGCAGACGTCACAAAACATTTGAAGGCATCATTTTCACAGAAGGAAACACGCCCCTTTTGTAGATGACCGTCTACACATCTATCATTCAATTCTGTTTTATTTATACAGCATCTGTCAGCAAACACAAGTTAAAACAATGATAAAATACGTGCAAGCAGTGATCATAGATCATCAAGTCCTCTTGCGTTTGCAACGTAGGCGACAGTTTACCATCATCCAGAGCAAGTGACAGCTTCTGAGGGGAGTCAAAAGTGTTGCTGAGGCCCTGGGGACAGCTAAGGTGTAGTGCTTAGATCAACCCAAACATTTCCAGGGAATCTGTGGAGGATGATAACAACGTCCTGTTCAGTGAGAGAGTTTCACAGGCTGGATCAGTGACACAACCACATTTCACAAATTATCAATGGTGTCGGCAAACATCAGAGATAAAATAAAGATTTTAAAAAAGTGATAAAATGTTAATATGTACCATTCATTATGTCATTTACTGCCAAAGAGTACAGATACACCACCTGACTGCAGGTATTTGCTGCTTCCTGGACCGATTGATGGATGTGATCGGATTCTCTTCTCCGTCTTTATATTTTGCCGCTGCTACTTCTTCTTTGTCGTCTTCAAGTCGTGTGGAATGAAAGTTGGCTGAAGCGTCTATAAAATAACCGATTTCCTAACATTTATCAGCACAGACTCAGGTAAAATATACTTTATTTGCTCGTACAAGCTACATACAAATAAACAAAAAGAAGCTCGCTCTAAAGTAGAAATAAATGGAATTATGCTGTCTTACTTAAACCGGCAGATGACTGATGTTAATAAATTATAAGTTCAATTTACTTAAAAAGGAACAAAATGCCAGAAATAGTTAAAGTAGTTCAAATAAATTCTTTTTAAAATGAAGTGTACGTTACTCTGTTTAATTAGCTTCAACATTTGGGTTTATAGTGTTGTTACTTTCCTTGTGTGAGTCTCGTTCTTAGAGCCTGTTTGAGAATCGATCAATAGTTTAAGTGGCTGTTGTCTCTGGGGAGAACAAAGGGTACAAGATAATCATTACATGATACTGTTGTGACAACAGGATTGGTAAATATTTATTTTGTGCAAACCTTTTTAATTTCAAGTAAATACATTCTGGCTTAATATCATTTTTATCCATTAATTTTGGACACAATGAACCAGTTTGTGAACTGTATAAACTATTTAGTCATCTTCCTCTGTGAGAATGATAAAAACTACTGCGGTTTGCCCTTGGCTGAGTCGCAATCCCCTGAAATCTCTGTTGATTTCTAGAAGAAGTGAACCGTCTGTGGATAACTGGGTTAACCGAGCCTGTAATTTGTAAGAAAAGGGAGGAGGAGGGCGCATGGATATGGTCAGAAAATGTTTTAAGCAGCGGCAGCGAGGGAGATTCAGAGAGGCCTCTCCACTTCAATCCTGGTAAACTGAGACAAACAGGATTAAGCTGGAGGTAGTGGGTTGGGGGAGAGGGCGCGCTCGTGTCTCCGACTTTCAACAGCTTTGAGTGGATGCTGCCAAAGAGCCGAGGAAGAATGGTCAACCACGTTCATTCCTTTTGCTGGACTGTTGGCCGTGCAGGATGCTGCCTGCAGCCAGGAATTTCAGTAAAGACTGTGTCTGCGATTTGTTTCCCTTACTTGTATATGCATCTGAATGTGGCTGTTAGATTCAATTTTGTGACATTAAAAAGGCCCCTGAAATGCAAATGTGACTCAGGTGAGACAGTGATTTCAAGTAGAGACTGACATCACATTTTTTAAAACCATGTGCACACTGAGCACAATTGTACTTAAACAATGAACTCAAGGTCCATTTATCAGCTTCAGCAGCTGCGTTCCTGAGTGGTAGAACTTTAGATTCGTACAAAGAGACCTGTTTAATATGACTCCATCTACACATTGATTAAAATAAATTCTTCATTCTTTACTTACTGTGGTCTTTGAGTCATAGAAAAAGAAATGAAACTGTCATTACAATCTAATATTCTACATAATATTAAAAAAAACAACTTCTGGTTCTTATTAAAACTTTTAAATATGTACGAGTAACCTCCAGATAAGCATGAAAATGCAGAAGCAGCGTGTAAAACTTCTATTACATCTTCAAACCACTGACGAGGCCTGAAATCTGGGTGTCGTCATGGACTCAGACCTGGACCTTCAGAGACACATTAGGACGGTTACAAAGTCGCCTTCTGTCACCTGAAGAACATCTCCAGGATCAACGGACTCATCCATGTGTTTACCTTCGGTTGAATTTGTTACTGAACAGCGTCTTCACAGCTCTGTCAAAAAAGCCAATCAGACGTCTGCAGCTGATCCAGAACGCTGCTGCTGAAGAACGTGGACCACATCAGTCCAGTTCTGAGGTTTTTACACTGGCTCCCTGAACCTCAGACACCTGACTTTACAATGCTTCTGTTAGATTTAAAATCTATACTTATTTATATGTCTTGATATAGGACTATATAGTGCTCAATTTTGAAAAACCTCATAATTCCAGAGAATGTCTGGGGTTTTATTCCAATTTGAAAGATCATGAGATCATGAGATAATCTTAATCCCGTACAAATGCACACGTCTGTAATTTGGTGATTTGGTTTGCTGCTTCCTTTCCAGTGGAATGATCCCGGCTGATGTTGATATAATAAATGATGACATTCAGGGAGAAAATCTTTCATCAGGCTCAACAGAAACTGTCTGGCAGGCCGAAGCCTGGGCTTCAACAAAAGCTCTGGATGCAGTTTACCGTTGTGTTTACTGTTACCAAGACAACGAACATTAACTTCAAGTGACCATTTTGTTGGCTGAAATCATTTCCAAGTCTTCACTTTCCAAAATGTGACCTGTTGTCACTGAAGTCCAGCTACAGATGATCTGCAGGTCTTCTGGTGACGTCAGTTTCGTGCCAAAAGGACTGTGATTTTGATTCTATTTCAAATAAAATGGAATAAACTTTCTGAAGCACATGGACTGAGTTGTTATTGAACATTAGACACATTATCAATATTTGACCATTTTAATTCTCATTTTGAAGCGGACTTCAGGAATTGACAAACACCATAAAGGAGATAACATCTAAAAATGTTAATTTTGCCGATTAATGTGCTGATTTTGGCAGTCAGCAAAATAATTACACCGAAGGTGTTTTTTGCTTTAAGGATTTCATGTATATTTTCTTTACATCTGCCTCTGTTTAACTGTTCTTCTCACTGTGCATTTAGGTTTTATGAATCTAAATTTGCCAGAGTTGGGCCACTGCTCCGTGTTCACCTGGTCAGGTAACGTTTCAGGGGGGAGAAAAGAAACAACAACATTTAAAATAGTTCTCTGGTCATGATGTCACACAAATACGTTCCACACGTTCTCACAAGAACCTCCTCCTGATATCTTTTCATACTAAGCTGTTATAAAAAATTGTTGCTCTCACAGTTTCGTCCAGCCAAAGTAAAGTTAAAGGAACATTTCACTCCAGGGGCTTGTAATTGAATAGCTTCCTACCTTTAAAAGCAATTGTACGGTTATTATCTTCTTAGAGCCCCATTTGTGTGGAGTGGCACTTAGGAGCAGGATAGTCCGAAGGACTAATCTCATATTTGGAATTCTTAGTCATCAGATTCGCCACTGACGACCAATGTCATTGCTGCGCCTCTGCTGCCCATTACAGCCAGCGTGATGATGATGATGGGGTCGCCGTGACCTCCTGACTGATGAGCTTCTGCGTGCATGTGTGTGTGTGCGTGTGTGCGTGCGTGCGTGCGTGCGTGCGTGCGTGCGTGCGTGCGTGCGTGCGTGCGTGCGTGCGTGCGTGCGTGCGTGTGTGTGTGTGTGTGTGTGTGTGCTACTGTATTGGCAGGCGCTGGCTCATCAATGAGGTCACTATCGAGTGTGTGCACGGCAATGCTGTCAGTGTGTGGGGTCATTTAGCACATTCTCAGTGTTCGCAGGGGGAACCGTCGAGATGCCGGGAGAGCAGTGAATATGGATGAGATTGATGGACTGCCAGGAGGAATTATTTTCCACAGTTCATCAATGTCTCCCAGTTAAAACCTTGTGATTTGATTATGTTTGACCACTTAGCTAATGTCCCTCTTTGATTCCATGTTACGCCCATGCGGAGAAAGACTTTCCTGAAGTTAGTGTACAATGATAACAGTGCAAATGGACTTGAGGACAAAATCTGTTTAAAACATTTTATTTTTCATGTTGCAAAATCCACAAACACACAACAATAAACTTGATGACTACTTATGTAAGTTATAATCACTTATAAAGCAAAAAAGTCAAACATCATGGTTTTGTAGCTTTAAAAAATAGACAATATTCTGCTTGTCACTGAGTTATATTAGTAGTTAACATTTTTTAAATATCTATTTTAAATGTTTACCCCAGATCATCGCTCTGGACCTGCAGGTTTGTGCAGAAGGCACAAGGTATGATGGGTGCGTCACTTCATCTGCCTCTGTTCTTATGATGGGTCCATCACGCTGCGACTCTCGGCATATCTGCACTCATCAGACCACATGACCTTCTTCCACTGCTCCACAGTCCAATCTTTATGCTTCCTAGCAAATTGAAGCCTTTTTTTTTTCTAATGAGCTCGCTCATAAGTGGTTTTCTTTTGTAAGTTTTGTTTGGATCGGCAGTGTCCAATGTTAACATACGTCCAGTGTCACTGTTGGTACCTCAGAAGATGTCACCAGGAAATGTTGATATAAAGCAAACTGTGAACATTTGTGGAGTTGGAGGCCTGACACATCATCACATAGCAGAAAATACCAAAAAAAAAAAAAAAAATTAAACAAAAAGCATGATTTAAATTTTAAACAAAAAGATAAAGAAAGGAACAGTGGATAAAAACAGTTGTAAAAATATGATAACGTTTTGAAACTTAAGCCTAAATGTATCCGAGCAGATTTGTGTCTTTGTTCTACTGGAGCTGAGAACAGGTGAGTCTCCAACCTGGATTTAAATAAACTGAGTGTTTCAGCTGATCTGAGTCTTTCTGGGAGTTTGTTCCAGACATGTGGAGCAGAGAAGCTGAAGGAAGCTTCTCCACGTCTGGTTCTGACTCTGGGAACTGATAAAAAACCGGATCCAGATGACCTGAGGGGTCTGAAGGTTCATACTGGGTCAGGAGGTCACTGATGTATTTTGGACCTGGACGATTTAGATCTTTATAGACCAGCATCAGAACTTTAAAGTCTGTCCTCTGACAGACAGACAGCCAGTGTAAAGACCTCGAGCTGGACTGATGTGGTCCAGTTTTCTGGTCTTAGTGAGGACTGGAGCAGCAGAGTCCTGGATGAGCTGCAGTTGTCTGACTGATGTTTTAGGTGGACCTGTAAAGATGCTGGTACAATAATCCAGCCTACTGAAGATGAATGCAGGACTAGTTTCTCCAGGTTCTGCTGAGACATCAGATCTTTTAACCTTGATATGTTCTTGAGGTGATAGTAGACCGACTTTGTTATTTTATTGCCTTAATGTGTTTTTGCACATTTCAGTCTAAGTCCATCACTACACCCAGATTTCTGGCCTGGTTGGTTGTTTTTAGGTGAATAGATTGAAGCTTTGTGGTGACCTGGGATCGTTTCTCTTTGGCTCCAAAGACAATGACCTCGGTTTTGTTTTTGTTCAGCTGGAGAAAGTTGTGGCTCATCCAGACATTAATCTCCTCAATGCATTTACCAAGAGCCTGCACGGGCCTCAGGTTCCTGGTGATGTCTGTGACGTTAATATAACGGGAACCCTTCACATTTTTGAGAACCCTTCACATTTTTCAGAACCCTTCACATGTTTGAGAACCCTTCACATTTTTCAGAACCCTTCACATTTTTCAGAACCCTTCAGTTTTATTTGTGCTGGTTTAACAGTAAAACCTGGCAGCACTACTGACAGTAAGGCCTCCAACTAGAACCTTTCACCATCCTAAAAGAGCCTTTTCTATATGATGAACTGCCGACAAAGACGAGCAGAAGAGCAAACAGCTCTGGCAAACTGACAAACTTACGGTTAAAGCGTATATGTAGTATATTCAGACAGGCACACAAAACAAACCCAGTGAAAAAGCTCACGTGGGTTCCAGCCAGTATTGATCTTTTAACATAGGATTATACAGTCTGGCTCTATAGGCTTAGCGGCCTTTAATTCCCTCACAGGCTAGATAGACTGACTTTCGCTCTATACATATCTGGATCAATGCAAATCTACTTTTGCCCCAGCAGTTCAATTTTAAGCAAATTCCATTAGCCATAAGTAAAAGTTTTGTTGGGTAATGTGATTAGAGGGGGAGGGATGGGGTGCGGGGGGTGGGGGGGGCAGAGTCCTCACCAATGGAGTCTGAAAGCGCTGAAACGTTTTTTTGTTCTTCTTCCCTCCTCTTCTTCCATTTCGCTCCCTCTTTGTCTTTTTCACTGTCACAGGTCACGATGTCGGTGGCGAACGAGGAAGTGACGATAACACTGAGAGACTAACAGGTTGTGATTCAAGGACACGCACACATTTGCAGGCAGATGCAGAAGGGTTGATTGATCCCGGTGTTTGAGAAATTTCATTTTCCTGCCAGTAAAACTGGAATTGAACTCAAGGCCCAGCATGAAAGAGAAGCTCTGAAGCAGCTCTGCGGCTGTTGATCCAACCTCTACCTTTGACTTTTACTGGGTTATCATCGTAAAATCAGAAGTCAAACAAGAAAACACTGATCTCTGGAGAAGGATTTCCTAACGTTGCTTAACTTACACTTGCAGAAGTAAAAATTGTAGCTCAACTTTCTCTCTCTCTCTGTCAGCTAGGTTATTAACAATACCTGGTATGTTATAAAAGCACAATACTGTGGTCTAACCTTGTTATCGAGACAACAGTAGAGGGGACAACTGACATCCACTGATTGACTCTAATGCATCAGGGGCAGAAGCCAACAAAACACACTCACATTATTCCAGACATTGTCCTCAGCAATAAATACAAAAGCTCCCAGCAGGCCGAGGTTTACCTGCAACAATGGCAAGCTGATATTAGAACAATAGGCCGTTGTTCTCGATCTCGTCCATTCCCATCCCTAACAGAATCTTCTTTTCTTTACGGTAATTTGCCTCGTGCTGAGCAGCAGCTGTTGAGTTGTGTTGACGGTCAGAAAGAGGTCGCCGTCTGTCAGTCACAGGCTTTTCTTCAACTGCTTCATGTGTTGTTGAAAGTGTAGGTCGACATGCTGCTGATCATTTGGGCTCTGGTTTTAAACTTTGATCATTGATAGCAGCTTTTTGCCTTCATGTGGTCTGCCCTGATTCCTGCAGTGGGAACGCCACTTAACACTGATGTGCAGTACTGTACTTGTACTTCCCTTCACTTCTAGTTAGATTTGTTATTAATTTAAAAATTATGCTGATACCTTCAAAGGATATCTGCCCTCGTCCCAACGTACACCCCAGACTTGTTGACCTGGTATGTCCCTTCATGGTTTCTCTTTCAGGTAAACAGGAGTTTTTGCTTCCACAGTTGTGAAAGCAGGATGGGGAATTGTATTGAATAAAAGCTTTGATGCAATTATTATTATTATTATTTTTTTTTTTATTGGCTGAATGCTCAAATGCTATGTAAAGCCCTTTGTAAGTTTGTTTAGAAAAGTGATTCGTATATACAGTATTATTATTATTATTATTATTATTATTATTATTATTATTATTATTATTATTATTATTATTATTATTATTATTGGCCTTATCCAGTAGTGGCGTACAAGTAGACCATCACACAGTGGAAATACGTTTTGTGGTCAAACACGTTTTTAACACATTTTGAAGAAATGGATATGTCCACCCTGGACCAAAGACCAACAGAACCAGCCAGACTTTCACCAGGAACAAGTCGGTTCTCTTAGATATATATCTAAGATATATATATATATATATATATATATATATATATATATATATATATATATATATATATATATATATATATATATATCTAAGATATATATATATGTGTGTGTGTGTGTGTGTGTGTGTGTGTGTGTGTGTGTGTGTGTAAAACAAACTCCACACTATTACATATCTTTTTTTTTTTTTTTACTTCTTCCTTAAGGCTTAAAATAGCAGCTCATTGGATAGTATGGATAGGATAAGATTTATCACCATTATAATAATAATAATAATTATTATTATTATTATTATTATTATTAAAAAACCCTTCCATTTCCATTTCAAACGAATACTTCTAAATCGCTTTACTGTTAGTGTTTAATCTAACGCCATAATCAGTCATTCAAATAGCATTATCTCACTAAATTGTATTAAATGTACTTTACAACTATTGCAATTTTAATAAAGGGAAAACACAGACATGAAGAAATGTGATTTAAAAACGCTCATGTTAAACACAAATTTTCTTAGTTAGGCTAAGTCACTTGTTTTTCCTTTCCTAATTCCTCCTCTTTTTTCACCTTCATGCCTGTCTTTGACTCTCCCTCTCGCGGCATCACGGACGAGGCCGCAAGCTGCAGTTCTGCAGTAAAAAAAACGGCCAAACCAGCTGCTGACAGCGCGCTGAATCAGGGGCAGAAGCAAAGAAAACCGTGCAGATGGATTTAAGTATGCTCCACGTCATTAGCCTCAACATAATCAAATCATTTTACTCATTCGGAGGTTCTCGGGGCCAGGATGACGAACGCCGATGAGAAGGCTCCATTCTCCCCTCAGGCTGCTCTGCCAGCCGAGCTGCCTGCTGTCACCGCTGCCAAACACGGTCACTTAACAGCTTTTAATTGTTCTTGTCTGCCTGCAGAAGCTAGAATAAAATTGTTGGCACTGCTCTGATGGTGAGGAAAAAGCAAGTTGAGAGAGTTCAGATCATATATTGTAAATGTATTGTACAGAAACAATATTTTCTTAAATGAAATGATAGTTGATTATCTGAAAGTGATGCGGTACTAAACAGTAGAGAAGTATTTTATCGTGTTTCATTCCGTGTTTATGATGAGGTAAGTAAAGTATATAAAATACAACTAATCTGAACAAACAGAGTTCCTAAACTAAAAGGATGTGAAACTAAAAGCCACTGGATCTTTCATGTCACTCTCAGTCTAATTAACTCTGACATGTTATCTCTGATCTCGGCAGGACTTTTTAGTGAAGGTCAGGATGCTTTTCATGCTGTCATCTCCCCCCAGAGGTCCCCGCAGGAACAACACGGTCAGGTGCGCGTCACAGTGGACAGACGCACGGCCTCCTGCTGCCTGGTGAACGTGGTGGTGCGTGTGTATAGAAAATGTCTTATTTTATTAATCCTTTTACAACATTAGCCTGATAAGTCCAAGATCAAAATCAGAATAAATAGCGCACATGAACCTTTATTTAAAAAAGCATGAATGACATCCCTGTGCATGTGTTGTTGTGTTGAACGAACAGGGACCAGGTCTGCTGTCTCGGTAACTCCACTGAGTAGTTTACCCTCATCTAGATATTTGTTTTTGGTTTTAAAACTTACAGCCTCAGTTTTGTTTTGCCTTAGCTGCTTTCAAAGGGTCACTTTTAAAAAAGAAGCAGATAAAAAGCCGCTCCACCTATTCAGGACTGAAACTCTTCGACAAAGTGAAGAGTGACACCATGAAACATTTAAGTTGTAGATAAATAAGAAACACACCTAAATTATTGTCTCACAGTAACTACTGAGCTTCACTTTAAGGCAGTTTGTTTAACATTTTTCATCTTACTTCAGTTGAAGTCTGTCTTGGGGAGATTTAGTGGTAAACTGACTTTCTTGTCCCTTAACAGTTTGTACAACTGAAAATAAAACAAACCCTGCAGTCCAATAGGTTCCAGCTGTACATTTGTCTTGTTGAAATTGTATTATTCAACTAATCCCAGTGGCTTCAGGAAGTTATCTGCAACTAATGTTTTGTTGGATAATTATTTGTATGTTTTTTGCATAGATGTCATGCATTTTCAGCATTTTTGCTTCAATAAATAGTTACGCCTCAAATTATTCCTATGCATGTGAATATTTTCACAGCCTGCCCAAAGCTCAAATAAACACTTTCTTACGCAGAAATGATGAATTTTATGCAAGTTACGGCTGAGCAATGTGTGGGGGACTTGCAGAGCAGTGTTGCATCAAAGTGTGTAGTGAAGTGTCTGCTTTCAGCTGTTCCAGTTTGTTTGTGTTTGGTCTGTGGCCCCGGGGCCGAGCCGTCTCAGTGACAGACACGCGCAGCTCTTTGACGCCCTCCTGCCTGTCAGCCTCTGAGAGATATATGCTCTCCCACTGTTCGGGTGCCGTGACGTTGAGGTGTGTGTTCAGAGCAGCCCACCACATTAATTCCTCAACATGAGCATCAGTCCGTTTCACATGTGGCATCTCATCCAAGTGTGCTGAAGCCATGTTTGTGTGTGTGCATGTGCACGTGTGTAGTACTTCATAGCAGGATTTACACTGTAATGACCACATATACAACCAGCTCCTGCTTTCTGTGCTTCATGCAGATCATGTCAACTCCAAATTCAGATCAATCGCAGACCACAGAGCAGATTATACACAAAGGCTTCATTTAGACAAGAGAGTAGGTAAAGGTAGCACAAGAGCTGTGCTTTACCTTACACTGCCACCATGTTTGTGGCATTTGCTGCAGAAAGAACCTGTAAAAACGGGACGTTCTCGATAAAGTGTCACCACTAAAAAAGAGGGAGAGAGAGAAAAAAGACATACAACTGAGACGTTTGTGGTAAATGATGACTGTCATGTTCATCATTACAACCAAGAACAGAACACCTCCATCACTTGTGAGACATTCTGCTCTGGAGACCTGTTAAAACAATGGTGGACTGTGTTGATGGGTCACTCAGGGTGGGTCTAAGGCAGCGCTTCTCAATTCTGGTCCTTGGGCCCCCCTGTCCTGCATGTTTTAGATGCGGCCCTGCTTCAGCACACCGTGATACAAACAGCTGTGTCATCAACAGAGTTGTGCAGACCGGGATGACAAGCTGATGAGGACCTTTAATTAGAAACAGGTGTGTTGGTGCAAGGAGACATCTTCAACATGCAGGGCGGGCAGGCCCGAGGACCGGCGTTGAGAAACACTGTTCTAAAGTAACGGTCATGGGAGGAGCTTGTGCAGAGCTTTCATTTAGACAGGAATCTCAGAACAGCAGTTAGAAAAACAACAAAAGTGAATTTTGCATCCGATGACCCCTTTAAGAAACTCTCAACAGAACTTGATCATATTTTATCTACTGATTTTATCTATTGTTCTTTTTTCTTTCTACTATGTGATGTTTTAATGTGATGTGATAACCTTGCTGTTGAATTGTATTATACAAATAAACTTGCCTTGATTTGTCTAAACTACAGCAGTTGTGTGTTATCTTTGTGATATAGTTTAACTGGTCCTGATAAAATATTGAACTTATGCAATAATACAGTAAATACTGAGAAACCAACATCACGGATGCTGGGAAACTACAGATCCAACGAGCTGCAGAAATAAAGAATCATAACAAATGATAAACTATTAGTAAAGTTATGTTTAAATTATATCTAAAGTTAGTGGCTGTGGGGTTGTGATATATCCACATTTTCTGACACAGATGTTTACTGGAAGGAGGTAATATGTCTTGCAAATACCTGCAAAATATAAGATGGCAGTCAACAGGGGAACAGCTGACTGCCACTTGCTGCAGAAAAGACTGATTGTTAAAAGAAATGACATTTATTAGGATCCCTGCTGATGATTCTGGTAAATGAAGCCATTTTCCAGACAGTCAGTGATAAACTGATAAAGCAACACATCATTTGTTTTACTGAGCCACAAGTCAGCAAATTCTTTGCCACCATGCTTTTGTAATCTTCAGGAATCCAACACACATCATATATTTGGAGCCAACTAAAAGCCAGTGATGGCAGCTTTTGATTTTTAGCCCATTTTCCAGATTAGAATCCAAACCAATAAAGTAGAGTCGGAGCGCTTTTGTTTTATTTTATAAATCATTCAATTTAAGGCCTAAGACTTAATTTACTGCAATTTTCTATGAATTAATTGTTAATGTCATGGTTGTAGATCTGCTTGTGTAAGAGCGCACAGAAGCAGATGTAAGTAATTCTCTTAAAATGTCCTAATTTATTCATTAAATTGTCCAATTCTGCTACACGAGCCCAGTGGCGGTACATAAATGAAATACGAAGAGACAAACGTACCCATGTTGGGGTCAAGGCTGAAGCAAACGCTGCATCGAAGCCTAATCATGTTTGACTGTTCTGTGTTGAACTTGTGTTATTGTACTGTGCAAGTTTGTGGACTGTGGAAAGAGGTAAGGAAAGAGTATCCGAGAAAACCGAAAGACAAGCAAAAAGGTCTCAGCTAAGGATCGAGTCAGCATCAACTTTCCTTTGAGGTGCAAAAACCAACCACTAACATTTCATTAATCTAATCTCATTTAATTTGATGAAGCTGACTTATTTAAAGCATCAATTATCATTTGAAATCTGTCTATTTGAGGTGTGTGTTATGAATTAGGGCTTGTTAATATTGACATTAATATGTTAATAGAGTCTGTGTGGTGATGATTTGAAAACTTGCTCTTTAGCAAAGGATGGGAGTCAATGAGGTTAATCACTCCTCGAGCGGATCTTCTATCCGGCCAATCTTTCTTCATTAGGGCCTTGATCCATCCATCACAAGAAGAAAAAACCTCCAAATTGAGATTACCCTAACAGTTTTTCAGTCTCTCCCTCTGCTTACACTCAAAACAATCATCTAAGAAGATAAATATGCACAGCCAAAGGGCAGATTTCGGAAAACTGTCACTATTCCAGGAATGGCCACCCAGATCCGTTCAGCTCTATCATTCGTCCAGATGACGGGGAGGCTCGGTCCAGTGGATGTGGACAAACCACGGGTTAGGAGCCTTGCCGGTTTCAGCTTTGTGTCCTTGTGTCTTCCTGGACTTTCAGGGGCCACAGCTGCTCGTCAGAGCTCCTCGTGCCTCTATTCTGTCAGTATCGGCAGCCAAAACTAAATAAAGATGTTTACTGACAGCCTAATGAACGGATAGGCCCTGGTGATTTAACCTTGATGAATGGTCCGCCCAGGTGTTTTCAATAACGACAATAAGCACTGCAAGCCGCAGGCCCACTGATACTAGTATAATGCATTATTAGGCCATTAGAGGCAGGCCAAGAGAGACCACTTATGCACCGGCCTATCAATAATGTGGTGTCCCAGTCCACATTTGGGCCCAGGGAATTAGTCATACTGATATTCTATTTAATAAAAAAATCACAAGACGACGCATAAAGAATCTCATTACATTTTAACAGGGTTACAGTAACCCAGGAGGACTGTGAGTTTAATTTTCATAAGAGCATCCATTCCTCAATTATGTCAAGAGGAGAAAATGTAAATGGCAAATGGAATACTAACAATATCTAACCAGCAGCGCATTGGCAGGAGAGAAGAGTGAGGGGGCTGCAGCTCCGTCTCTGCACATGCAACGTTTCCGATCATGGAAAGAAAAAAGAGAGACAGATGCTCGCAATTCGCTACGAGTCCGTGTCAACCCACTGCAAAGCGTGAGACCCCGGTAACACAGTCTTATTTGGAGGTCTGTCCAGCTTTGACGGAGACACTTTCAAACTATTGTGCTGTTTAAAAATATTTTGTCACAGTATTCTCAGTTTAGATCATCCAGGAGGGATTCTGAAGGGGGTTAGGCTAATAGACAAATGTCTCAGCTGTTTGAGTAATTGCTGAATTAAGGATGTTTACATCCTGTCACTTTTGCACCATATATTTACAGGGTCTGATTTGACAAAAACAGTGGTGTGCAAGTTGGATTGGGTTACACCGCAGACCGTGAAGCTGCACGGATGCTCTGCAGTAAAGAAAATGTACTGATAACTGTTTGGTGCAAGAGTGACAGTATAAATAGGTAAAAAATGTCAGGCGCCTTACATACGCGCGACTGCTTGGCTCAAATTTGCAAGCTTAGTGTAACTGGGGTCTCCCTCTGCAAAAGTAAAACATTTCTCTGACCAAAATTAAAAATTTATTAAGTGTGAATGTGCCTTTTTACTTCCAAGATGAGATATAGAGCCTCAGTTGATGACTGAGTGTTGCATTCAAACCGGGGAATCTCAGAAGAAATGGGAAGAAAACTCAAACACAACCTGGAGCTACTTGTAGTTGTGGTGCAGTTCGATCAAAATATCAATGATATCAATACTGAGGTCATTGCTAGAAGCATTTCCGTCTGGCAGAGAATATCCAGGTAGATAATAGTGGTGAAAGTAATATTTTAGTCATTTTTGGTATTGGTTAATTTTGATTTTCAAAGTGCAACTGTCACTTATAAATACATAAATACATACTTGATACATTCATGTCATTAAAATGTGTTACTTAAATGAATATATTTACTGGAACTGAAACAAATATGCTGAATATAATAGACTTGGATTTGATTAAATACATATTTACCTTTATTAACTCTTAGAGGGATATTTAATGATGACTATATTTAAACATAAATATTTTTTTATTTAATTTTTCCACACCACTGGTTTGTAGATGAGGATCTGGCTGCAGACTGTGAAGTTGAGGTTGAGAGGTCCACTCCAGATCAGAAGCATGTGATCTCCACTGTGAGCGGTCAGGGTGAAAGTGACACGTCAGGGCGAAGTGCTCCATATAGCGGAAGTCATCCGCTTGTGGTCTAGAGTGATGCTCCGCTTCACCATACTGATCAGACAGACCCTTCTCCTAAAGCTTAAAAACCAGAGCAAGGTCAACTCTGTTTGTTTCTTTTATCTTTTCTTTTATGTTTTACGCACTTTCACTTTGTTCACTCCAGTTTACATGACAGAACCTAACACACACACACACACACACACACACACACACGCGCGCGCACACACACACACACACACACACACACACACACACACACACACACACACACACACACACACACACACACACAGCCAGACCACACACAATGCAGAACAGAGGAGCAGCCTGCAGAGGGAGTGGCTTCATTCTCTGGTGAGTGTCATTAAAAAACCAACAAGCCAGCATATCAGATACCCTGATGTGAATGTTTCAAGGGTCACAACAACAGCCTCTGTCAAGATGACTCTAACAACAGCTGCTCTACAAATGTATGTTCTGGATATCATCCACGGTTGCACCATAATCAAGACATTTCAGGAAGAAACACAAACAGATGCACGCTGACAAACATGCACATAAATGCATCAGTGTATTCTGCAGGGCACATGCACATGAAGTCTTCAGTCGACTCACTGATGCGTCTAGTTTTAAAGTCTCAAGACCGTTGTTGAAATGCGTCACCTTGCACTTAGCCAACCCATCCTTCCCACACATACAGCTCACACACTGTCAATGGCCATATTGGCATGCAGCTATTGGCGCCCAGGGGACCGAAGACGAGGACCCTTGCAATAATAAACTGCTAATTAAAGGACTACAGTGAGTGGAGCGGTGTAAGCTTGGAGCGGCGCTGCTGAAAGATTACTGCAGCACACCAGCCAGCCGAGGCGCTGAAAGAGCCTGTTGCAGCTCGCCCCTGTTTCTGGAAATGTTGTTAATGAGAACCCACGCGACACACAGTATTCATTCAACCTCCGCTGCTGGACAGGTTGACAGGGAAGCGGTGAACGTCTACAGGTAGTAATGGATAAAGTTAGTCTGAATCCTCTCATATGACCTGATCTGGATTTGAGTCAAATAGGTTTTTCTTCTTACTGGTAAATTGATTTTTCTGACTTTGTCGCCCAAATTTCTAATCTGATGTTTATGAGACAGTTGAGTATTCTCAAAGTGACCCCAGGAAAAGCTGTTTTAAAGGTCGCGGTCAATGTAAAGAGTGGATGGTGCTAACAAATCTTTATTCCTCCTATCACAATAATATTTATTTGTCAGTATATATCTCGCAAAACACACCAAAATCAGTCATGTGCTTATAACCTACCAGTATCTACACTAGTGATGGGTTGCTGTTTTCCACCACCCAGGGAGCAGTTGAGGACCTTGCTCAGGAATCTAATCTTATTACCAATCCAGAGACTTGAACCTGGGCCCACTAGACCCATGCTCAGCTCTGTAACCACTAGGTTAATTAATACTTAATACTATACTTGACCATTTTACACATTTGAATCTCTCCTTTTCTGTCTCTTCTTGTCTTGGGAGCTGGCTGCTGCACACCTGCTCCTCATCATGAGTGGTGCAGCATAAAAACCCCTGGTCCTAGGTGTTCTTGCTGCCAGATTGTAAAGCGTTTTTGCTCTCGCGCCTTGGTTTCGCCAGCCTCTCTGCTTCCCAGCCTCAGCCTGCTCCACCAGTCCCCCCTCTTCTCCTCCTAACCAGCCCACCTGTGGAACCTCGTGCCTCTTTCAGCCCGGACCGTCTTGATAATAAATCAATCTTCACCTCAGCCTCTGCATATGGATCCTAATTAGCTTTTTTAACATTTTTTGTTTTCTGAATACCATGCTGTTGTGCTGCAGTGCTTTGTTATTAATAAATACTTGCAAATTAATAAAAACTGACTTGAGGTCAGTTGAGTTACGTTTTTTTTAGAAATTGGGATTCAATCCTTCTGAGCCCGTCTGGGTGAATTCAGTCCACTGGGATTGACACGTCAATCATTCAGACACTGATGGATAGAGCGATCTGGAAATACAAAGAAAGTGTCATTTCTTTTTCCAGATCCTTGCAAACATCAACTGACTTTAGCATGTAACATTTAGATCTGACGTGGTTAGTCATGGAGTATTAATAGTAGTAGTAGTAATGAAAAAATGAAAACCCCGCCATTATCCACTCCTGTTAAAATTTATGAGAGTTCAGAACTTAAAAAGGAAAATAGGAGACAGTGAAACTGACCGAAACAGTAACAATGGAAAAAACAACACGCACACACATACAAACTTATCATCCTGTTTTTAGCAAACTTCTCAACCTCTCTATTAGATCCTATGAAGCTGTAACAATGCCCTGAACACAGTACCTCCCTCTCTGGTAGTCTCCAGCTCTCCCCTTCTGGGAATTAACTGAGGGGCCCCCTGCAGAAACAGCCCCTTTCGCTGTGTGCAAGAAGCCATGTAGAACACTTATAATCTTTTAATTCTAGCACAAGGCAGGAAAGATTAAACCGTCAGGGTGTTGACAAGTGACAGGAGAAACTTGTCGGTGAACTCACACACATACATTTACCCAGTGTGTACAGGATCTCTGCCCCACATTTGCAAATGGTCAGCAGCTTCTAAGCTTAATTAAAGCAATTGGCTTTCCAGATTGCTTCCCCAATACTCGGCCAGATACATGCGTAGCAGTAAGAGGCTTAGTCAAAACTCACTGTGGTAATGAGACGGAGGGAGCTTTCTACAAGCACGGAGGAGAAAGAGAGTTGGAGAGGTCTGGCGAGCTCATTTCATCATCAATCACTAACTCTGAACCAAGCTTTGTCCGGGATGGTTTTTGAGGCTCTGGAAAACCTTTTTGATTTATACAAATACACCATATTTTAAAATGTATCTGAAAACGGGAACAAAGTCTAAATATCTTGTAGGCAACGTTTTTGGTTTGGTTTTATGTTTTCCCTGTGTTCGGCAGACGGTTCATAATTGTTAACTGGTCCATCATCCAGAGAGTCCCAGCTGTGTGACTTTGGAGGCTTGTGTTGACTGTGTGATGACTTCAGTGTGCGAGTGTCCAACGGGAGCTCGCTGGAGAGGGAGTGCAGGGCCCCAACGGCATTGTCAAGGCTCTGAATGGGAGGTCACTGATTTGGGCTAATTACATTACACAGACCCTATCCAGGGTTGTTAGGTCGACTTAAATAGGTGTCCATGTGCATACATTTGTGTGTGTGTTGTATGTCACCAGGTTCAGACATTGGGACTGGCAGTGTCTCCTTCTCCCATTTTTTTAATATTGAGACTTAATTTTGGGGTTTAAAAAACTGAACAAAATAAAATGTAATACTTTTATGTTGTATGAGAGAGAGAGAAAAAAAACAAAAGTCTAACCATCCAACGAGCACAGTGTGGCCACATATTAGTGAGGCAGGGAGCCAACTCGGTAGTTAGGCCACATCACCTGTGTCTTCCTTCTCGCTGCAGCTAATCCTCTGCATGTTGGCCTGCCATCTATGTCACTTCCCTGCTTCATTTGTCTGCACAGCCAGCGTGGAGCAAAGTCCGTCATGTGACTGCACGGTCTGCACATCGCCTAATCATATGGAAGAGATGATCACAGGACAGGAAAGAACAGCACAACGCCAAGAGAAACAGTCTTTCTGCACTGCCTTAAGCCAGTCATGTCCTATTTCTCCCTCTGTATCTGTTTGACAACTTTTTCATTACTAGTTTCTTTGCTTAATGCTTTGATTAGGTATGATTTTTTTTGACTAAAACTATCTCTGCCTAAAGTTAAAGCCCTGCTAACATGTGAGATCCTCGAGACATGGATTCTTTAAGACAGATGCAGAAGGTTTCGAGTATGATCACATGCAAACACGTCAGCACCAGAGTCCACTGGGTTTGTAATTTAGGAAGGGCATCTATAAATTGATCAATTTTATTATTTACCTACGTTTAAACCTTTATGCCACACATGCCAAATAAGCTGGAAGGTGAAACTCTTTTGTGACGTAGCTGAGCACATTTTTCCAGCAATGGCAGGCGACAAGGACCTTCTAGGAGATGTACATGGTGTAGAACAATGCACATGGAACTGGACCGTCCACTGACTCCACTATGCAAGGTTTCTTAGCAAAGCGTTTTCCACATTTTTCAATGTCTCTACTACTTCTCTACTACCCCCACAATCAAAACAACACAAAACAAAGGTTTTATACAATAAGAACAATTAAAAAAATAAAACTGTGAATAAAAAGTACATCAAATGTATTCATGGTAAAACAAAAAATATCATTTAGAAGCTGTTATAGGGAGAAAATTGGGAATGTTTTGATTCCAATATATAATAAATAGTATTATATACGATAAATATGTAAGGCTTTGTGTGTATTATTTTATATGTCAGAGATTAAAGGGTTAATTTGTAAGGATTTATCTACATCAGCGGGAACGCTTCACAAGACTTGTTGCTTGAAAATGTGCTGACTTGGTCACTTTGCTGCCTTATATGGCCTCCCTCTTGACAGGTATCATTGCAGCAACATCATCTTGGTATTTATATGTTAAAAGTACTGTTAACTATAATTTTCCTTGAAAAAAAATATTAACAGTACTATTAATAAAAGGGAGATAAAGCCAGTATTTAAGTCAAGTACTCAAAATAAATCCCAGATGCTGCATGAAAGGAAAAAGACAGCACGGTTCAATAATTGTCTTTCCTTTTCTTACAGTAACAGATATTTGGGAGACAAAGAATAGAAGCGACTGCCTCTGATGCTCAGCCCGATGTCTCCTCACTTTATCTCTCTATCAGCAACCGGCAGGTGAAGTCGACTGTCGGCTTTGTCCAGGGAAGCAAGGGATTCAAACAGTCGAGGTCAAGGTGCGCCAATAATCCAGGCAGCTGTGTTACCAGGATTAAAATGAGGCCAAGTGAATCACTGTGTGCACCTAAAACAAGCGTTGCCAGGACAACGACCCAGGGGTAAAGGAACTGCAACAGAAAACATTGGAACATAAGAATACAGTGCAGATATTATTGCAGTACACAGATATTCAAATGTAAACTTACAATTGAGCAAGTGATATATTTTTAAACGATCATCAAACTATTAAATACAACAAACATCTTCTCTTTGAGACTTGATTAGAGTCCCTGAACTGTACTTTGTATAACTACTACTATATGACTACTTTGATGTAACTTTTTTTTATGCAATCAAGAAAAATACGTGGCCTCTTGATCAAAGTGTGAGTTAAAACACGTCTTCAACAGTAGCTGGATTTTTTTTTTCTTTTAAAGCCAAGGTGTTGTCATGGACGTCTGGGCTATGAAAAAAACATTTTTTAAACCATTTAGCTCTTCATTTTGTAACAGTGAGCCTGTCAAAGTATATTCAGTATTCTTTTCACCATGTGCTAATGTATGTCGGGACAGCTGCGTAGAACACGATGGACGAAGCATTAGGTCACATGACCCACTGGTTTCTGGAAAGTTGGACATTTTAACATGAGAGTCAATGGAGTGATTTGCTTTTGCGCCCAGCCTCTAGTGGCCTCTCAAGGAACTGCAATGAATCTGAATTCCCCAGGAGCCCCAACCAGGACGTTAGATGGATGATGCTTAGACAACAATCAGCTTCTTAAAGTAGCACAAAAGAACCGCAGCAATTTTTAGCTCCATAGGTATGGAGGTTGAATCGTTTTTATGACACTGTCTAAGATTTAATCCTGTTTGGTCTGTTGCTCAGTAGCTGTCTTTTTTTTCTTGTAACATTACTGTCTCGAGTCTTTAGTCACATCTGCCTTGATGTCACCTGTATTTCTGTGATCTAGCTCCATCATAGATATTTGATGTTGTATCATAAAGCTGTTTGAACCAGGATGGAAGTCTGAAGTTACTTTGGTTGGTTTTTGTTAGGAGTAGTAATATACTCATTTCATAATTCCTTCAAATAAAATAAAACTGATTATTTTATTTATTCATTTATTAACTAGAGATAAACCGATAGTAAAGCAAAGCTGTAGATCAGAATTTGAGTGTGGAAAGATTTATTGGGTTTTCTTTGTTCTTTGGGGTTTTTTCTAGCTTCGTCTAAATTCTGATTAAGATAAAAGTAGTCTGTTGTAGAAGTATTATCAATAAGACTTTTTTTAAAAAAAACCTTCTGCCTCATTGAGTATTCTAACATGCACGCAAACGCACACCCCTGCTGAGCTCTCTTTTGTGGTCTGTCTAATGTGAGTCGCGGCCCTAAGGTCCCTTAAGCTCCCTAATTGAATTGGTGTCCAGAGAACACTGATAGGCCCCGATGTTGGTATAAGTGATTCTCAAACAACGAGTGATCATCGACGCCATGTGTTCCTGCTCTGTAATAAACATATCACACTGACAAGGGGAGCCAGTTTGCATGTAAATGAATTCCTCCCTCCTATCTCGTCCATCCCCCAACTAACACACACACACACACACACACACACACACACACACACACACACACACACACACACACATACACACACACACCAACACATGTGCAAGTTTTCCTTGAACATACTTACTTACATACATACAGCATTGTTCCATTGGATAATAATAACTAGATATGTCATTATATATCCAAACATCCTGCTAAAAGCATTAGACGACTGTAAGGCTATGAAATCCAAACTGAGTCACATCAGTAACAGACATACAGGTACATCAATGATTTCCAGTATATTTAACACTGTAATGGATTTTCTGTCAGAATTGTAACTATGAACTTGAGAAAACCTAAACATCTCTTAACACTGCGAACATAATGAGAAGCACCAAGCTTTGCTGCCACAACAGCATGATGAGGGCTTTGTCTGGTGAGGTCTGCTGCTTAAACCATGATCTTCCTCCAAACCTAACTATGTCGGGTATTTTTAGCCTGAGGCTTTCCGAGGTAACAGTAAAAACACTCACAAAAAAGACAAAGGAAGAATGGTCCCTCGAAGGAATCAGGCCCGAGTGTCGCGGCTTCAATGTGTCTGCTCCACCACCGTCCTCTCCTGCCTTCAAACTGTGGACGTAAACTGACAGAAGGAACCGGTGTCCACAATAACATAGAAATTTAATGGTGATGAAGATGTAGATTTTCATTTCTTTTTTTTTCTGCTAGCATGTAATTTCAGCACATTTTGTGCTTCCACCACATAACCCGTAATCATAAAGGACCCATGTACATTATCATATATCAATGACAACAACAGTGCTGCTTTACTTTGATGACAACTCAAGAACTCCCTCGACGATCACGATGTTTGGGCTCCCCTCTCCCCCTGCTACCCGCTCACTCTGCTGTTATTGGTTACATTCCTTAATTAATCAGACACGTTTCTACCAGTTAAATGGAGCAGCAACACAGGCAATTGGAGGATTTTTATTTCTGTATTGAATCCCAGTTAAGGCAGATGGGCTGACCCCACATAGGGATCGATGCATATTGATCTTAGGAGGGCAAATCTGCAGATATAGTTAATGCTTGGGCAAGCAGAAAGTCATTTTCACAAAAATCTCTGGATGCTCCTAGTATGAATGCTCTTTCAAAACTTTTCAAAATTATAAGTCCTGCAAATGTGGCCTGAAAACTGGGTTATAGGCCATTGTGAACTTTTGAAGGTCAGGAAAACTTAAATGGGACCTTTAAGGAGGTTATGGCTATTTCAGAAACTTGGCATTTTTTCTCAATAACTTTCTACAGTTTTAACATTGGCATGTTTTAAAAAGCGTCTCACCTTATAACTTTGCGCGGGGGGTCAAAGCTAAAAAGAAATCGGTGTGTGACAAAGCAAAAACGATGTTATGGGCTTCAACGTTAATCGGATTTACTAACAACTAACTATTTGTACACAGAAAACAATTGAATTATTACACTTGTGTTTTAGATGTAAATAAGGCTAATTAAATGAATTTGTTGCACTGTAAATGCAATCTTCAAGTTAGAAGTTCCTACTGTTTGTTGAGGTTAAAGAAGGAAATCCACAAGTAGCTCACAGTTAGAATTTGCTGTAATAAAAAGACTGATGCAGGGTGTGTTTTTAAAAGTATTTTTGTGTTTTCCAGATGTCATTAATTAGCAAGTGGTCCGTTAAACACAACGGTCAAGTGTCTGGGATCGACGGAGTTGTCAGCCCACGTCCACGACACTGACTCCGTCAGTACTCACCAAGCCTTTCTGTGTTTGCTGTAAAAACAAATTCCCGCTGAGCTAACAGTTTTCAATGGCTTGTCCTTCAGTGGCACCCGTCCAGCAACACCTCTGGGTTTCTGACAGCCATGACGACCACTAGGCCTCGGTTATTGTACTTCGTCTTGGACCAGCCAGCTCAACTCCTCTGGGCTTTTTACGGAAAATAACACTGAGGTAGTGAAGAAGAGCAGCAGGCTCCTGCTTCTGATGACTGGAAATTAGGTCGGATGTTGAGAGATACGTCTTGAAGGGAAGGATTTTCATCCCATGTGATGTCCACATGTGCTAGCGGTTTTCAGGCATGTCTTTGGACAGACGGAGCAGGGAAGGCACAAACGCCTACAACAACAACTGCTGATGGTGGTACAACAATAAGCAGAGTTTCAGATGTGTGTGGGCAGCGGGAACGGCTGTTTAAATAAGGCTGTGAACAACACTTTTACAATCACATGAAAACGCAAAAAAGTGACAGTTCAGCTCAGCTGGAGGAGCTCATGAAGTCAAATAAGCAACAAAGTACTTGTTCTTGAGTGTTATATTCTATATATTTATTTATTTCAGTTATTTTATTTATATCTGTTATCCTACAAAAAGAGACTTGTGAAAGGTTTAAAAGAAAAAAACACGAGACAAATGAGTTATTTGAGAGTGTAAACTGCTGAGCAGAATAAGATGGATAGATTTTACTTACTCTTGATTTTATTTATTTATTTAGGTTTAATAATTTTCATGTCATGTGGTGTCTTATCGTTAAAGTGTCTTGTTTTCCACAAAAGATGCTTGATTCTGTTAGAAAGTGGAAGTTTGAAATGACAACAAAGTTGGGACATTTTGCAAATTATATATTTATTATGGTGTATTACATGTTTTAAATATTTTCCCAAAGATGTTTGACAAAATAGATTTTAGCAATTAATCTGACACCCATCACAACTCTGTGAAGTGAGAGAGATGACTCATAACAACACATTTTAAAGGGGTTTTATGGTTTGCACTGTTGCTTCCGAGATAGAAGGTTCCTGGTTTGAATCCCGGCTGGGCTGTTCTGAGTGGAGCATCCATGTTTATCCCCTATTTTTTTATTCTGGTTTCCTGCCACAGTCCGAAGGTATATCAGTTAGGTTAATACGCTCCAGCAGACCCCCGTCACCCAGAATAGGAATAAGCAGTTATAGAAGATGAATGGATGGAAATTAAAAAAACAATATGATAAGGTAAAATCCATAAATGTCTAACTATAAGCATAAGATGTTCAGACCCTCGGCTCATGGAAGCATTACAGTCTTGAGAAACACCTGACTGCTTTGATCTCTGCACAGATGTTGGCTCCATATTTATGTTTTTCTTGGATTTTCACACAGATTCTCACATGTAGACTTTGAAAACAAAATACCACCTCCCAAAATGTTGCATTCTACCCGGGTTTTCTCACCCACATGCAATCCCACCAACACATCACCCACCATAAGCTGGATAGATTTATTTGGGGGCTTAGAGGGAAGGCGTCATTATGTCACCACTAGAGGTCAAACAGTTTTTCCATCCATCACTCTTCTTTAGTCCAAGCTAAACAAATGAGATCAGCTCATCGTAGCTGATGTTCCTGTCTCTGACGCCACACCATCTCGTCTAAGACAACAGCTATCTCTCACCCCAAATACATCACAATCACAGTTTCTGCAGTTCAATGGGGGTTTTTTTGTTTGTTTTTCTAAAGCTACTCTACGCAGTAATACTATTTCTCACCACATGTGGGCAGCATATCACTAGAAAGTGAATGTGCCCCAGAAGAGGTACCAGACCATCCCTACGCATCAGGACAATAGTGTAAGTGGCAGATATTTCTTGACTCCATGCGGTCAGAAATGACATTGCTACATAGAATAGCTTTAGGAGCCAATTTTATAATAATCCAAATAAAAAATTAATTAATTTTTATGACAAAGTGATTTTGCAATAGTAGCCTGACTGATGATCACAATGAATTTATTTTTTCTTTCTTTTCTTTGAAAAAATTAATTCATTGTGAAAAACAATATCTGAAAGAAAGAATCCCCATGTTGGGAATCACAAATCACAATCTTCTTTTTGTTAGATGGGAGATTTGCTACTTTATATCTGGATCACATCTGAGACCGGACGGCCAAACCATGTTTCACATGTATGCAGGTGGGTCAACTGCTGCACGCTTGAGTATTTATGCAACTTGTGCCTGTTTCAAAGGAGATACTCTGATTGGTCACAGCGGGAAACAGACAGTAAATAATAAAGGGAGTGATGGTGGACCTCTGCCTTCAGGTTGTAACACTCTGGGTTATATATTTTACTTTAACGTGCCATGTACCCACACATACTCTGTACCGCTGCTCTGTATTTTCCTTGTAATTATTTAATGTCTGTACAACGTTGCGCAGATCTGCAAAATTTGCCCAGAGTTTTTCATCGGATGGGCAATAAAAATAAACACGTCAGAAGGGAATTCATTATATGCAGATTTAGTTCAGACGGCAGATATATTATGGTCCTTTAGTGACACCTACTGACCTCATGTGGTGAAGCTTCATGCTTTCCTAATTTCAGGCTACTGGTGGATAAATTTTATAAACAATGACAATAAGTTAATAAAATTCTAAAATAAAATTCAGATTTTTCTACTTGGGATTTGTGGAATGAGAAATATCTATCTATCTATCTATCTATCTATCTATCTATCTATCTATCTATCTATCTATCTATCTATCTATCTATCTATCTATCTATCTATCTATCTATCTATCTATCTATCTATCTATCTATCTATCTATCTATCTATCTATCTATCTATCTATCTATCTATCTATCTATCTATCTATCTATCTATCTATCTATCTCATTTGGTATAATTTAGTAATCAAAATGATACATTCAAGTTATGTCGTAAAGGTAACATCTTTCAAGTGATAAGGAAATTAGGCATTCGTAGTAAAACTTTATTTCAAGTATCTGTCAATGCAGTTTCATTCTGAGGCAGCTTGATCAATCATCATCATCATCATCATCATCACCTCTAACTAACAACAATAACAATCAGAATCAGAATATTTGTTGTATATATTTTCAAGCAGAGACACGAATGCTGTTAACACAACACTAGTTAATGAACTGAGTTGATAAAACATTTTTTTTTAATGTGTGCTTCACCTGAGGACAAAAACCATCAACTAACAACCTCTTTTGGTTTTTTCCCTTTCAGGATCTCCACCATGGATTACTCTGCTCCACATCTTGATTATTGATTTTACAAAGGTTTTTGTTTTGTTTTTTACATTGGATGTCCTTCCTGACACAAACTCACCTTTTATCCAGGCATGGAGGCTCCACCGGCCAGTGACCTCTTAGTAGCCGGAAGTCTTTTAGTCTTGGAAGTAAATGTCTTTGTCATTGCTTAATGACAGAAATTGTTTTTTAGCTTGTTGTGTCTATGAGGATGAAACCATACTTTTGGTAGTCAATTAACCAGCTTTTCAACAACAAAAAGACATTTGTCAGCATATGTTTTTCTATTAGTGCTGAATTCTCTGTGGCATAAATGGTTAATTTAGATAAAGCATTTTGCGATTTTAAGTGCATGTTTCTGCTTATATGTTTCAATACTTAATGCACACTGCTTTATTTATTCCGTGAAGCCGTTTACTTATTGCTTTGAAGTGTGATTGCCTAGACCTTTTTACCGAATGCCAGCTTTATTGCCACTTATCTACTTTACCCAGGTGGTGCACATTTTTAAGAAGAAATGTGCGAGCCAGTGTTGCTATGGTTACACCTGGACGCTTCTTGCAGTTGCACCACGCCGCCACAGTGGGGCGCTGACTGACAAGCTTTCTACGAGAAACAAGCCAAACATCAGCCCGGTACTGTAGACTCAGATCCGAGGACCAGATCCAAGCCATTGTGGAGCTGTTGAGCTCACCGTCTTCGGGTTCCTTCGCGACTCGTAGCCCCTCAGAGCCCCGCTCTTTGTGGAATCATGGTGACCAAAAACAGAAAACAGGCAGGCAAGACTCCGGCGACTCAGACTGACCGCGACAAGAGCCCTTTTGTTTTGCACCACGGCAAAAGTAACGTCCGACGACCAGGCAGGGAGGGCAAGCCTGTCCACAGCTCGCTCCCAAACGGGCTCTGCGCCGTTACACAGAGGCTGGGACTCACCCCGTCGTCGGTGCTGAATCTGGGAGTCACGCTTGTCCTGGGTAAGTTCGGAGCTTAGCCCGTTAGCTCCCGGCGGATCCACGAGCTAACGGTGCTAACGCGTTAGCGGGTCCGCTAAACTGTTTTTTTCTGCTTTTCTCGCCTCTCACCTGATCTCACCTGAGCTCCAGCTGGCTGACGGCACATTTGTGCTCCGGTATTGGTAACTTGTATCGCGTCGGCCTGCGGCACACACCAGTTAGACACGTGGGTTTCAGGCAAAGTTCACTTGTATTTTTCTCTAAACGCACAGAAGTAACCCGTAAACTGGGCTGGCCGTTTGTAACCTTCTTTCTGACTAATGTGGGGGCATTGACATTTTATTTTTCTGTCCACAGCTGGTCTGGCTGGATATTTGCACTGGTAAGACCCACCACCAGCCACAAAGAGAGGCTTTACATCATTTACAGGTTTTGTCTTTTGAATCTTCCTTCACAAATGTCTCCTCCTATAACCAGGTATCACCTGTCACAGCTGTTTGAGAATGACAGGCACTTTTCACATCTGTCCAACCTGGAGAAGGAAATGGCTTTTCGAACAGAAATGGTAAATAGTATGTATATATTTGTTTCATCAGGGAGGCACACACAACTTATTTTAAAGCTGATTATGCTCATTCCTAATGTCAGTCAGTAGTTAATATACTCAATCAGATAGTATTAGTGATGCACCGGTCCACCTTTTGGTACCCTATTCCAGCACCAGTATCCAGGCGTTGCATGTTGGCTGATACCTGAACCAAGCAGATCCCACTGATGTGTGGAAGACGCAGAAGGAACCAGGCTTCACTTCAACATTAGTTGTTTTTTCACTTTGTGAAACAAAGGCCCTGTTCAGACCTGGTTTTAAAAGTATCTTAGGAAATTCAGTCACATTCAGTTTTTATTTATTATTAAAACACAAGTAGCGAGAAGAGAGAGTGCAGAAAAACTTAATTTGAATGGATTCACCTAACTTACATTTGTCTGTGGGTTTGTTTACTTTTTGGTTACTTCAGTCAAGAAAAAAGAAATTACAATTTTGTGTGTGTTATCAGCCTTTTCATATTAATTAAAACTTTGTTGAAGATCTGATCATATTTTATGGTAAATTATATATGTGTCTAATTTATTTATTTATTTATTTTTCCGTTGTGGCTGTTTGTGTTACAAGTTGTTTTTCCCTGCTGCAGAATTAACTTGGTGCAGATTGGATATCTCTGTGATAGCTGCATCAGTTAATAAGGATGTCAACATCTGTTGTGGCTGAAACGTTTTAAGAGTAGAGCAGATGATTGTGTAAGGGCCTGTCATCATCAGTGAAACTGTTTTGATGAAATTATCTGTGCATGTAATATTGCTTGTGAGTTATGTGAGATTTTAAAAGGAGACGTCAGACTGATTTGTGGAAATTCTGGTATGTTTGAGTTGTTTTGACGTACATGATTCATTGATTAAAGCAATGTGTACTATCAGTGTAGCTTTGTAAAAGCTGCTGATTTTAGTGGTGACAGTAAAGGTGAGAACTTAGGTGTTTTGTCTCACCCCTGCTGTGTGCCAACAAATGGACTGTGAGCCACAGCCATCTGCCGAGCCTTTCCAACACATTTCTTCTTACTAAATTGTGCTATATATTTTGAGTCATATTTGCTTTCCATCTGCTGTCTCTTTTTGTCTCTTGCGATAATTCTACTGCTTCCTATGTTCCTTGTTTCTTTTGGTGTTCAGTCAACCTCTCCCTTTTAAATCCTATTCATTTAACTTTCTTTTGTCATTCCAGGGTCTCTACTATTCTTACTACAAAACCATTATTGAGGCTCCGTCTTTCCTGGAAGGCGTCTTCATGATCATGAACGATCGACTGACAGAGTATCCCTTGGTTATTAACACACTGAAGAGATTCAATCTCTATCCAGAGGTAATTTGAAAGTTTTTGGCATGATGTTCAAATTCTTTTTGGTGCGGTACTGCTCATATATCATATTGGTGCACATTTCAGCCTCCGCACTTCATCTGAGACTTTTGAGTGTTTTAGGAAACGTTCAGATCTTACTTGTAGACATACCTCATCTGTCAGTTTCTGATCCTTCATATCACATCTAAAAGGAGTGAGATTTCTTCTGTAATGTTCTCATGACTTCACTTTTCAGCATTGCAAGACGGATTAAAATTGGTAAGCATTTTATAGTGGCCGTATGGCTGGAGAGGCAGGCATCTGGATGTCTTTTACGTTGTTTTGGGTTTTTTGTTACCACGTGCAGCTGAAGCAACTGGATTTTAGCCACTACAGAACATATTGAACCAATCACACCTGGGTGCGGGCAGATTTTGTCCAGTGACTCATACAGGAGCATCCACTGATGAATGCAGAATTGTTGATACCCAGTAGATCAACAAGTTTTTATTGCAACAGTCTTTCTCAGGCTTGGAAGTCTTTTTACTGGTTGTCAGTCTGGTTATGTTGCATGCCTTGTTTCTCTGATTAAAAAAAAAAAAAAAAAAATAATCAAAACGGACACTTTACTTATTACTACTTGTTGGAATATTTAAATTTTACCAGATTTAGGATTGTTCTGAGTACCAGGATGCCTTGCCTCATGTTGTTGTCTCTTCATGTTATCCAGCCCCTTCATCATCACTCTCTGTGCCCTCGGCCTTTTAAAATTCACGTGTATACTTGTACAAATGGTTACAAATAACAAAAGCAAACAAATGAGATAATGCATTCTTTTTTTTTTTTTAATGGGAGCTTACAATTGAGTTTGCTAAATAAGGATTACTCTGGTTAAATAGAGCCACAGGAGTTTTTTTTCCCTGCACTTCAGAGATAATAGACCAGAGAAGCTCTTTGAGATGTGCTGTTTTAAACGTTTCTTTTTCATCGTTTGTTTTCTCCTCAGGTGGTCCTGGCCAGCTGGTACCGGATGTACACAGGTGTAATGGGGTACTTTGGAATTCCCACAAAGATGTGCTGGTCCATAAACAGAGGGGAGGGACTCACTCCTGTGGACAGCTGTGAAGGTCTGTTGCCGTGGAGACCAAGGTTGAACAGCCAACAACCTAATTTAATGCTCGCTTTTTTTTACCTACCTATCTACACTTCACAGACACACTGAACAGGCAGTTCATTGCAAGGATGTGATCAAGTTACACATTTAACAACAACTAAAAAAGACTTGTATAATCTCCTATTAATGATGATAGTTGATCACATAGAAAACATATGTCCGTGGTCTGTGCAGCTGATTGAATTTTCATTGTAATTTAAATTTTGTGTGTCAGTAATCACAAAAACAATATAATTAAGAAAAAAAGTGATTTGTCATATATTCTGTCTTTTGCTCTGAATTATGCCGATTCTTGAGGCATAAACTCCACTTGGGTGAGTGAGTCCTTCCTCTTGTTTGTGTGTAATAAGAAGTTAGTTATTTGAGTAATATTGAGGTCACTGGTGTTTGAGGCCAGAAGCATTTAAGGTTTTATTTGAGAAGCTCTACCAGCGTTTAACGATATCCAAGATTTCCTCTTGTTTCCTCTCTTACTTGGTCTCCCGTCGTCTCTTCCATCTCTACTTTCTTTATCTCTTACCTGCTCCTGCCATGATGTCCACGGAAGCTTTCTGAGCTGGTTTTATCAACGCTCATGTGAGATATCGTCCTGTGATATAATGGACAGTAGGTGCAAGATAGGATTTGAATGAGAATCACGATTTACTTTGGCTGGTTTTTGCCAGTAGTTGTGATGGGAGATGGTGATGATGGTGGTGGTGGTGGCAAAAGCTGGACAATGCTAAATAAAAGTAAGGAAATATTTCTTCATATTAAATTGAAACTGATCATTTTAAGATGCTGCTTTAGTTTTGATAAATACAATGTGCCGAGGAAGTCAGTGGGCTCCGTCTGTCACTTGCTGGCGTGTCTGAAGGAAACAGGAGGGTCATACAGACTCTATAACTTAAAAAGTAAATAATAATGTTGCCATTTTGGTTAGAAATGTGCTCGTCCTCCTCAGTTTAAATTTACTCTGCATGGAAACCTTTATAAATGGCATTAGTTGCAGTTTATAGCAAAATGAATGCGATTTAAGCACCAGATGCTGGTGGATGTTTTGGATGTTTTGCTTCCTTTGATTTGTTCTGTTAGTTACTGACCCCACTGATATCCAGTAACTATCAGAACAAATCAAAGGAAGCCAAATATCCTCAACCAGCATCCTATTTGATAATGTTAAGAGATCCGTTCCGGCCTTTGCACGTCACATTTGTTTTGGCAGTCCGACTGCATGGAAGCGGGTTTGTCGTTTTGGCTCATTAGTGTACAGAGAAAAATCTGTAGCCATTTGTCAAGGACCAACAAGATTTTATTTGACAAGTGGAGAAAATATCTCAAAGGATATAAATGAGCTTTGTGGTCATTGTCAAAATGTGTGGTGTCAATTGTCTTTTTCTTTACTTGCTGCAATGTGAAATGTGTTATAAAGCTGTACAATTTAACATGGCTTCAAACAAAGACTTTGGATGACTTATCCTATTTAATAAACTAAAATTCAGTATTTAAGGCAGTTAAAAGGTAAGGTGAGATTGAGAAAACGAGCGTATAGTGTCATCACACAAAGTAATGACCAGAATGCCTGTCATAGCAACCCTATAGTTTAAAAAGCTTTGAACCTGTTGCACGCAGACAGTTTCTTTTATTTGGTCTGCTTTCATGAAGGATAAGTCTGCTTGGTATTAACAGGCAAAAACTGGTGTCAGTTGTTTTTGTGGAGCTGCACGCTGTTTCTGTCAGTCTCAGCAGTGTCGACATTGCGGGGTCATTGTACGCAGGCTGTCACAGTGTTTACACACATGATGCAAGTCGGCTTTCATTTCCTGCAACACTCAGCCAGTGCGCTACTTTCTGAGATTTAGAAAAACACTAGTGGGGAGTTTTCATCGAATTTTGCAGAAAGGGTTGCTGAATGCAAAAAGGTTTGAAGAGCAAAACAAAGGTCTGCTTTTGGCATAAATGGCAATTTTATTAACTACAACAGTTTAGTTTAGTAATTATTTTCACTGTCATGCAACAATGCATGATGCAGAAACAAAAGTGAACTAAAACGGCTATAATGTGTGCTTCCTTTTTTTCCAGTTTCAAATGGTTCAAGAAACTGAGTTGAAAGTAAAACCTTTGAACAGAATCTTCAACAGGGCTGTAGTGTGTAGTAATAAAGCTCTGCAGATATACCACTGCTTTCATGGACTAGTTTTGCACTGACCTACCTTTCTCAAGCTGAAGCGTCCCAAATCACACTCACAAAAATGCAAGAAGTGCCGCTTGAAGCAGACCTGCGTCTTCCATCTTCACTCAGCCAAACATACTGTAGCTGTGCAAAATGAGGCATGACAACAGAGTACTCCTGCAAACATGAACATTGCTTCTCTGTAATATCTGCCAAATACCACACTCAGTTCCTGCACTTTAAATATCTTTCACCTTTCGCATGAATTATATTTTAACGCGCTATGGTGAAATGTAGATACCATTGTTATGAGCAACAGTAAGCCTCTGTTTTATTTATTTGTTTATTTTTCCCTTATCAAACTTGTTAAGTAACTCATACATTTCTAAAGCAGTTTGTCCTAATGTGGATAAACTCTCAGTTCTGGTTTGTTTGTCTCTTGTGTGTCGTGTATGTCAGGGATGGGTGACCCGGCATATTTCTATGTGACCTGTGTGTTCCTGCTGAACGGTGCCATGATGGGTCTGTTCTTCATCTATGGTGCGTACCTCAGGTGAGTGTCCCCTGTTGTCAGAGACTTTTTTTTTAATGGTTTTTAAAAAAAAAATTTATATCAGTTTCATCACTGATTACGTTTGCATGGACCACAATAATCTGATTATTGACCTTAATCTAATTAAGACAATATTCCAATTTAAAGTGTGTACCTGATTTGCATTAAAAATATTAATTTTATCTACTGGGTTCACATGTTAAAGAGCAAAGTTTGATTTACGGGACGTTGCTTTCATTTCTACCAGGGTTGCCAATTCTACTTAATGTAAGCGACTTTGGTCTTTTGTGAAGTCGCTTTAAAATACCAGAAGTCGCGGGTTGCAGGTCTTCGGACCTTTTCAGGGTTTCCAGCTTGTTTTAGGTTTGGTCATATCTTTCCTTTGTCCTGAGTAGAACCTCTACACGGCCTAACGTGACCACGCTCGAAATGTAACCAGAGGGCAGGAAACCTGCACAAATCACTGCAGCGCATGGCAGCTCATGTTGTAGGGGCAGCTAAATCTCACACTTTGTTCTGTACCTAATGTACACACACTTTACACGCCTTTTAAATCAAACATTGAATACTGTCCATCTCTGTTGTGTGTGAAATCCCATATTATTTTCGCTCTTTGCGGCCAGTTCGCCCCTCTCCTCCCTACTGAGGTCCATGTAAACATAGGCAGTAAGGTGTCAGGCTAGAACCTTTTGTCTTCTGTCTGTTGGTTCAGGGATTCAAAATGTCAAGTAGTAAATAACTTCTATCGAGCCCCGTCTCGCTGTCTTTCTTGCCGTGCTTCGTCACATCATTCTCACATCTTTTTCTCACTAGTGGGAGTCGACTGGGTGGAATTGTTACCACAGCCTGTTTTTTCTTCAATCATGGTGAGGTGAGTGCCGTGTCCTTATGTATGTGTCGGGGAACCGTTTTAGATTCCATGTAATCTTTTTAGTGGTGGAACTTAAATTAAAAATGGGGAGGGAACCATCAGTAAGGACACAGTTTAAGTTGCATTTGGCTGCCCTCTCTACAGTTTCCTTCTTAACAACCTGCAAGAAACTGTTGAGACCAACAGACACTAACACAAACTTCTACATTTTTACAGTTTAGTTGGAAGAAACAATAAAATGCTAAGATGACCGGGTGACCTCAGGTGGTGAAACCGCTGTGTCCGTTGTTGACATTAATGTCTCGGGCTTTGCTCAGTCAATTACATTTTCTCCTCATTACATTAGTGTCCTGCTCCCTTCTTCATGGTAACCTTAGTTTCTCCCCTGTGTGTAAAATCTTGCCAGTAGCTTCGATGTTTGCAGTTGTTTACAACGGATAAGAAATGTTCATTTATTTACAAGCTGCAAAGGTGTAATGTAGGTGTCTTTCCTGTGCAGAAACATTAATTGGTGTGTTTTCCACCCACTGTGTTGAATTTTTCTCTATGTCTTTGCACTTCGTGCCTGTAATCAGAGCACGCGGGTGATGTGGACTCCGCCGCTGAGGGAGAGCTTTGCATACCCCTTTCTCGTCCTGCAGATGATTCTTCTCACCTACATCTTGCGGTAAACTCACCATCACTGTCTTATCCTTTGTTGCTTTTAGTGGGTTGTAGGATTTCTGATTATTCAATGTAATATTTCAATGCACTTGTAATTCCTGCAACATATATCAGCACTGAGCACTTTATCAGGAAGGTTATACTAATGCATAATTAATTGTCAGGTGTCTCTTTCTTCTCAAAACGACTTTGGTTCTGAGTGCATGTATAAATCAGTCTGATGAATTCATTACCATGTGACATATCACATTCATAAAGGAAGATGAAGGGATTCATTTACAATAACTAATTGTTACAAAGGTACTCGAGATGCAGGTCAAGAGCAGGGTAGTGTTGCCTACAATGCAACCAAAGGTTTTTCATTGACGTCGGTGTAACCCAAAGTCATTCTCTGATGTTTTAACATTTGTCCAGTATATGCTTTTGTGTTCATCATAGATGTAAAGAAAATTTCTCTGACTTATTGTAGCCTTTCTGTTGGCTCTAAACAGGCTGAGTCCCGGCTCACGTCATCAACGTTAGATCTTTCTGCAGAACTGCGTCTCTCCAGATAGTTCCTGTTTTTCATCATTATGAATGAAATCTTGAAACTGTTGTGGTGAAAAGAGCATTAACAGAAGCACTTGGCCTGTCTAAAGCTGTGCAAAAAACGAAATCTTCTATTAAAGAGCGTGGTGACTGCATTTCTCAATGCTGGGTCCTTGGTCCTTCATAAAATCCTGTCTTAATGCCTGCAGCTTCATAATCGGTGTACAGCATGGTGCAGTACATTGATAATGACTTCACATATCCAATTATCAAAGCTCTTGAAAGTGTTGTCTGAAGAATACCAAATGAAGATGGAAACACACTTGCTGCTGTTCTCAGCTGACTGGTAGACTGAGGAAAACTCTTTGATGAGCTGGCGCTCTTATTTCATAGAAATATAACTTGTCATATCATATATCAGATTGTGGAAGGTGCTGTGATGTGTAAAAAGCATTTGGGAAACTGGCTTAATCTGCTGTCAGCTTGACAGTAAACTGAAAATGACCTCTGTCTCACTTGTGTGCCACTAACATGGTGCATGAAGAGGTTTCTGTCATGTGTTTACAGCAAGCTTAAATGTGCGTGTTGTGTACATGTCATTTGTATTTTCTTTGGCATCTTAATGCATTCTCCCTTATCGCGCCTACTCAAAACCTCCCTCACTATTTAATTATTTTATTTCCCCCCTCCCGTGTCTCTGTTCTTCTCCAGGACACGGAATCCGAGCAGAGCAGCCATGGTCGCTCTGGGAATCTCAAATGTGTGTTTCATGCTGCCTTGGCAGTTCGCCCAGTTTGTGCTGCTCACGCAGGTAAGCAGAGCTGAAGAAACGCATTGAGAGAGAGTGGTTCTCTGGCAAGAAGCTGCAAGAAATGAGGCCTTTGACATGATAAGAAAGAAATAAAGAGACAGGAACGAGTGCAGGAGAAGCAATAAGGGCAGGAGTTATTACATGAATACACCATTTGCATACTTATTTCATCAAGCGACCTCAGTCCACATATAAAAAGAATTAGGGTTTACTTCGTTAAGTATGTAGGCTCACAAACCGCAGAGTTGAACGGATGTTTGAACCACTAAACTGTAGTGCTATAGGGCTTTGGTGCACAGATCTGGACGTATGACAAGTTTGGACCATCCCAGCAATTATTGTATTGTTTTGCATTTGAAAGCTGCTAATTAAACCCATTCGCCTCTTTTACTGCATGCAGAAAGCAGCTCAAAGCCTATTACATCCACCCACACTGCTTAGTCATGGGTCTAAAGGGATGGCGAGATCAGATTTTTAAAAACTGTAGAATTACACAGTTAATATTTCATCTGCATAACCTGAAACTAGGCCTCCTGACAAGATGCAGACTTGAATTATAATCCATTTAAAACCTGGTTAATTTGCTCCATGTAGTCAACATATGATTTTTAAAAATACTTCTGTTGGTTTAAAACGATTACTGTTCCCAGTTCTAAGATGCTGTTCTGCCTAAATATCTTTGTAATAAAAGTGATCACTTTCTGTAAAAGCATTTAGCTGACTTGACTCATGAGCGTATAGAAACAACATAGATTTACATAGAATTTATTTACACAGGTTTTCGCTGTCATTTTAACATCTCCTCATCTCCTAACAAACCACTTTTACGTGGTGGTGTGTTTCTTCAGTCTAAGTGGAAATAAGTTAAAGTATGATGGATTTGTGGAGAGAAACTTGTGCTTTTATGGTGAAATGGTGAAGAGAAAACCAGAACTGAGGGAAGAAGGATGTAACGTAGGTGTTCAGCTGTAAATGGGCTGTGTCCCTGCAGCAACACTGCCTGTTACTTTCAGATGTCCAACTGCTGCTTGTGCACCAACCTATGTGCGGATCCGACCCTCTGTTTATTCCTGACCTGGAATGTCTGGTTGGAAAACCAGAAGTTGAGATTCTGAGGCTGGTAGGTTTTCATCAAGTTAGGTTTCAGTTGGCAGAAAGGCAGGAAATTCTGTACGTCCTGTAATCCAAGCAAGTTTAACTGAATGTCAAGTGACTTAAGATTGCCATGAAAAAGCCAAAATAGCTGACTACTCTTCTTAGTACCTTCCAGCTCGTCCTGACTCCCTGCATCCGAGCTTGAGCTAATCTGCATCCTTGGCAACATGTCCTTGGCGACAGATCCTTTACAATGCACTGTCATCCGTGAAAGAAATGCTGTGTTCTTAAAGTAAAGTCAAAGCTGCTGTCCGAGGGACAATCACAGTTGTACCCACAACAGCACGCTTGTTGCTAAATCTCACACAAGCAGCCTAAATAAACATTTACGGAGCCATCAGGTCACAGGGGAAAAGGATCGTATTAAGCAAAGGGCAGGATGGAGCCATAGCAGCAAACTATGGTGTTTTTGAGAAATTCCCCCGAAAACCAAAAAGTCAAAGCAATAACAGGCCAAACTGTAGAATTTATTATCATAGATGACCAGCTGCTGTTAGTCGGTGGAAAATGAGTGATTTCACCATTTAAATTAATACTTGAAGACGCTGTGTAGGTGAATTAGGTTACATAAGTTACATGAGTGATGCCCCACAACCATCTTACCAGCTTGGTGGTGAATGTAATTAAAGAAAAACAAAACTTTCCCTAAAATTAAACTGGCATTGAATCCGTTCTTGGTATAGGTGGATACCCAGGCCCAGGTATCGGTGTCGGTACGCGACAGTCAGAAATGGTGTCGGAACATTTCTAACTGGATTGTTTAAGTTTTCTGCTTGTTTTTCAGGTGGCCTCTCTGTTTGCGTCATACATCCTGGGTTACCTCGCCGCTACCAAGATGCAGTCCATCCTCGTCACTCATATGGTACAGTAGGAGGCCATCCCAAACCTTTCTTACATCAGTCCCTAACCCTCATCTTGGTTTTTCCTTTTCTGACTCGTCTCTTGAGCTGGAAGGACATCACCTGCAGAAGCACGGATGAGTTCCTAATCGCTGATGCCACTGCACATACACAAGTAGATCTCTGCAGCTTATTTCAGGGCATGTACCGGTGTCTGAAGGTAGTTTTGGAGTGTGCGTCAGCTGCCTTTACTCTGGCCCTTTGTCCCTATTTTCTGCATTCTTTCCTGCTAATCCTCTCCACATGCCAGGCTGACAGCCAGGACCCGTGCGCTCCACAGATAAGGAGAAATGCCTTCATGGTAAGATGGTGGAGATTTGTGTCAGAGGAAGACATATGGCTCAGCATAACCTAGAAAACGTGGCAATAGTGGGTTCGGTTGTGTGTTGAATAAAAGAAAAGACACACAGGCGGGAGTGTGCATCCCTTACGACTCTCAGTGAGCTCGGCAGTGTCATTCGTTACAGAACAGGAGCACACGCTGGCATGCAAATACTCTCATTAGCTCCCAATAAGGTGGTTAGTTTGATTCATTGACTGGTAACCTTTAAAAAAGTCAGAAACGGCAAAAAACAAAAAAAACAGGCTTTTTTTGAATTCATTTAGACAAGTTTTTATTTATTTATTTTTAACCATGATAAATCTTAGAAAAGCAACAAATACATTTATAGAGCTGGAAGTGGAGAATATTGGTGCATTTGCAGATCTCTAAGACTTTTGTGATAATAAACCATCATCTGAATATTATCGACTGTTTTGAGAATAAGCAATTATGGGTAGCAAAACACTTTTTTAAGACTAAAGAATCTATCAGTTGAATAACAAGCAAATGAAAACAAAAGTAATGTTTGATGCAGCCTGAAACAGTTGTCACATTTCAGCTAGTTTATATGTTTCAGCGTTAAACTTTATATTTTATATAACTGTTGTAAGCATGCAAGGCATGTTTGAGTATCCTTTCAAATGCTATCAAACATGATTAGGCATAAAAACCAAATATGTTTTGAAGTCTTGGAGTTTCCTTCAGTTTGGCCATCAGATTATCAAATACACGCATGTATTTATCATTTCATCTAGTACTTTTCAATATTTATGCTGTTACTCTGTTAGCACTGCAGCGGAGCGCCTTTATTATGAGGACCCCTGGTTGCAACTTTTATTTATTTATTTATTTATTTAGCAGAGTGACTCAGTGTTCTGCTCCTCACTGGGATTAGGTGTTAAGACTTCACTGAATAGGATTATATCCTCCTCGTGGTTGTGAATTCACAGTTTAATTCATTTGTTAGACGTGCTTAGTGGGGACATCTCAGACCACCTTCTTGCTGCACTGAGCCACAGATGTTATTTCTGTTTTTATGAAACCACTGGGAACCACAGAAGCTGGCTGAGCCTCAGATTACTGTCAAGCTTTTATGCTCAGTGATTTGAAATTCCACAGATGGCTCATAAGCATAAAGCTAGAGGATGGGGTGCACTGCAAAGTCCACACCTGAGTGAACACAGGGATTGAAATGAAGGCCACTTCCTCCTGTTCCTGTGTCATGCAGATCACGCTCGGCGTCTGCTTCGTTCTGATGTTTGGTAACTCCATGCTGCTCACGTCCTTCTACGCCTCCTCACTGATATCCATCTGGGTAAGTCCGACTGCAGACCTCGCCACCCTCTTTGTAAACGCATTGATTAAGTGGGGGCAGTCAGTCTGAGTTTAGTTTGATCAATGATGCTGATTATCTTGTGAGAATTTCATCAAGAACCTGACTACAAACTGCTGCTTGTTTTCTCAGGTGATCATTGCTTTGAGGGACAGATTTGTTCAAGTCTTCAAACCTGGAATAATCATCTGGGTATGAGGAATCTTCTACTTCACTACAAGAGTGTACGATGTAGATTAAGTTCTACTTATATGTGATAATACTCATTGTTCCACACATCTGACATCATTTTATATTTTTGTAGAGAAAAAAAAAGAAAGATAGAAGGAAATGAAAACAAATAATTACACAAAAAGGACAACTTAATTCCTTGGTCCATATATCCATAATTAAAGCAGAAATGTCAAAATAAACTGAACTGTTGAATATCCATCATTCATTTCATATTCATCTGTTTTTGGAGAGTGGGTGCGAGAGCCTTTCACAATTTAAAATTTTCATAACAAATGATTGCCCTGCCCCATGACCCTGTTCAGGATTATGGAAACGTCCCTGAATACGTGGTCTTACTATTGCTGCAAATAGTTGTAAAGCATTTAACAGAAGATTGCTTAGAAAAGCTTCCAAATGTACAAAACTGTATTGCAATGGAAGTGTTTTTTGAAGACACTAATTGTTTTGTAGTAAGTCTGCTTCTGATCTTTAAAAAGTTTTACAATATCTAAAAATAAGGCCTTCATTTGTCATAAAAAGTCTTAATTTTGTGTTTGAAAAATTCAAAAAATGTCACAACCACAAAAATAAGATGTATTGTATTTATAGTAAGTAGGATTAAATCTCCTTTTCTATTTTCAGAGGAAGTTCTTCACAGCACATTCACTTAATGACGGCATGCCTGCAGCTATCGCTGCTTACTGTTGGCAGCTACTGCAGTAACCAATTAGTCATGGAGAAGCGCAAATTTAATAAAAAAAAGTTTGCTGTGTGGTTGAAACTGGTTCAAGACGATGAGAACAAGACTCACTGTGGTCTGTGCAAGTTCTTGATACTGGCTAGAGAAACGGCGGTGAGAGTCCCATGCTGGATGTGAGCCGCGGCAACAACCGTGAGGCTCCACGGGGAAGCTGTGGTGGACAAAACTATCCCTAAATCTAAATAACGGCTGACTTTGCATATACGTGTTGTCACTCTGAAGCTGATCTTACTTATAAGAGGCTTTATAAAATGTCTTAAATCTAGCTGCATTAACCTGCAGAAACCATTCACTAGATCTTCTGCAAACCGATCATTTGACTTGAGAGATTAATCACATTTACACAGCTGGGGCTTCGTCCACATTAAAACCAAACCAGTGCACATCCACATATCAGCCGTGGGTCTTTTAAAGGTTTAAAAAGACCTCTGTCCAAATTACACCACTATTAACATGTAGCACACGGCCATCTGTGGTCACTGCATGGGTGTAAACTGCCCACCAGGTAACGACGGTTGTATTAAACGTAGACTTTGTAGTTCTGGTTTTCAGCTGTTACGCGCCTGAAGTCTGCAGCGCTTCCTGGTCCGTTTGGTCATGTGACACAGGCTTTTGGTTTGAGGTTAAAGGATTGCACATCTGCATTAAAAGAACGTACGTGGTTAACCAGCATGTCCATCTTTAATTGTTGATTGATTGTATGCACATCCTTCCTTTCCCCTCTACAGGTCATGCAGGGTCTGGCTTGGGTTGGCTCCACGGTTCTGCTCAAATTCATGCTCTCCACAGTCCTCGGTGCCTCCGATGATGTAAGTGACTCTAATTTAATATCTCGAAATTTCAAAGATGGCTGAATTTCATGTGCACACAAAACTATTTGTGATCAATTATTACACCTGTCAGCTGTAACACGGCCATTAATGGGTAACATGACTAATAACGACTCATCTTGATATAATGCATCTTCTGTGGGAAACCATCCTGGCATTAACATGAATGTCACTTTTGCTGAACTGGATCCCTGAAATGTTTTTACAGAATTTTTACAACATCACGAGATCAGTACCTCACAGAAGCTGCCTCCCCAGAGCAGGTCAGAAGTACTATAAGTACACAACAAAGAGTTTGAGGAGTTCATTTGTTCTCCAAGATCCCCCGATACCAGTCTGATCTGATCTTTAAAAATAACCCTCTTCACAACCGACGGGATTCAGAGGATCGATTTATGACGCCCCAGTTCAGAATCAGATGTTCTTTGTCCCGGAGCTGACTGGTTGGAGCTCTTTTGAGAGCATGAGGAGGATCTTCTCAATATCCAAAGGGTCATCATGATGTTATCGTTGATCTACAAAGATCAGACATACGTGTAGGTCTTGAAATGTATCAGGGAGAAGAAAAGTTTTCATGTCTATGTTAACAATTGATATGTTTTATAACTTAAGCAAAAAATACAAAAAAATGTATGGCATAAGTGCTGTAGATCACTTTACCACTTCACTTCATGATCTGCAGGATTTACCTGCTGTAGATCATGTAAAATAAAGAAATATGTTTATTTTTTCTTAAATTTTTCAGGCTCACATCAGTGGATTAATCAAGTCAAAGTTTACGAGCTACAAGGACTTCCACACACTGATGTACACGTGTGCTGCTGAATTTGACTTCATGGAATTTGAGGTAATACCTTTTTTGTTTTGAATTTTTTTATTTTTTTTTTAACTAAAATCTTTTTTCTGTCACAGCTGAGGTTTATCTTTAGCTGTCTAAATACTCATTTCCGCTCACTGCAGGAGCTCCTTCAGAACGTCCAACTCAGGCAGTTTAGAGTAAACGTGGCAAATGCTCATTTACAAAATGCGACAGTTCCTTTGTTTTTTAAAAACGCCTGAAGCATCAGCGTGGCTGCTGTAAGCGTGTAGATGTGTTTTCACAGGAAACAAAAACCTGGTGGCAGAAGTTGGCGGCTCGTTACGAGCTGTGACGTGAAGCTGGCAACTTGAAAGCTCACGCAAAAATGCAAAAGCTGATGGAGTTCTGTTGACCAAATGAGCCCAGACTAGTTATTATTATTGTTTTGTTTTTTTTGTTTTTTTAAAAACATGTGTGTAGCACCAGTTCACAGTTTGAAAATCTTAACAAAGAAAGTCAAGTTCAATACACACCAAATGAAATTTGCTTAGCTTAATTATTTTTATAATATTATATAGCAGTCTTTTTAAATTGGAAAGAAAATGACGCCGTGGTGTCTTTATTTGTAATGTAGTATTCCCCATCTTCTGTTCAGTATCCACTGTCTGGTTGACAGCACGTTTGTTGCTCTGTTCTTGAATTAACAATGATTTTAGTTTATTAAACTCTTATAGTTCTTAAGTGTTCACCTTCCCTGAGCTTTTTTAAGTATCATAAGACTATATTGTACTTACTTTGAATCTGTTTAATTCATTCTGTGTTGTATACAAGTTTCCATATGGATGAAGTGGTTGTGGACTGACCTTTTTTCTTATTTTTGGATAACGTTGTCTTCCCTCTGTCCTCGCTGTCTCTTCTTCAGACACCAGTACGCTACCTCAAAACCCTGCTGCTGCCAGTCAATCTGCTGGTGGTCACTGTCAATGCTGTCAGGGTAAGTTTTGTTCTTTTTCTAAAGTACCTTGAAATAAACTTCACCAAATCTAACCATCACGCATGCAGAGGACAACCTTTAATCCCAGTCAGGAAATGAAGTATCCTTTGAAATCTGCAGAACAATTGACAGCATTTTTTTTTTAAATACAGCTGTTTGACAGACTGCCGTCAGTAAATGAAATATGGAGCATTACACATGTTTTTTATCTGCATCGTAGCCTCAGAGTGCAAAGCATACTCCTAGGGGTCAAATAAGGTCAGATCCAGCTGGATGAAGTAGCTGTGGTTTTCAGTAGTCCTCGAAGCAGCTGCAGAGAAGCCCGGTTGTCTAAATCCACACTCACACGGTTGTACAGTGAGGCGTCACTTATGTAAGTTTTACTTCAGGCTCTGTGTGGATTTATCGGAAAACCAGAAACCACGCTAAATAAATGTCTTCTGTGCTTATTTGGAGTCCGAAGTCTTCTGGGAGGAGTTTAAGAAAGAGACTGCCTTCAGGTTTTTCTTAACCTGTGGGAGCAGAAACGACAGCATAACTGTCAGAACAGATCAGAGGTGTAAAGTGAAGACGCGCCTGTGTCAGCTCTCAGAGCGGTGCAGCAGGCTGTCAGACGTGAAGATGAGAGGCCTTTCTGAGCTTTCAGACGTTGCTTCACAGCTGCAGCAGCGCAGATAGACGGATCCGCTCCTTTTACTACAAATGCAGCATATTCATGCTCCTGCTGGAATCTAAGAAGAGACTTTTAAGATTCAGTTTGTGTTTTTACAGCTTTGTTTTATTTGCTCTGGTTTGGAGTTGGTACATTTGTTGCTTTAAGATATTGGAAGGAAAGAAGAACAGAGATTTATTCCTGATTCCTGTACCACAAGTCATTTTTAGAAAAGACACATAGGAGAAAAAAGATATTGAAGAACCTGCTCTTTATGCAGTTTAATCTTATTATGCCTTACCCACGCTAAGCTAAGAATACATGAAGCGATTTGGCAGAGCTGAGCAGGCTGACATGAGCGAGCTGTTGGGATCAGCAAAAGAAACGCTGTTACACAGAGCTAAAAACACGACATACAAAAGGACAAGCAATGCATTTTTATCTATTTGTCCTCTGTAGACTTTTCAGGACATAATCCATACCCTGAGGCAGGAAAGGAAGGCGTCTGTAAGAAGTGAAGACGCTGATGAAGCTGCGGGGTGAGGCTTCCTCACGGGCATTGTTGCTGCTTCTACTGTCTCCCTGTTTGTTGAAAACCGAAGCCTTTTTCTCTCAAGTGGTCTTATGAGCTCTTTTCTGTGTTGCAGGTCTGAAATAGTGGCAAAAGGGGAGGTGAGGAAAACGGGTTTTACTTTTACGGTTCTGCTGAACATATGAGGGTAATGGTTGGCTGGTCACGCCTCCGTGTGCACGTGTTTCATTAGAGCACATTTTTCCAGGGTAGTGACATGCGCTCGATTCCTGCGTCCCTAAGTGAGTTTCATTCCCATTCTCATTACTGAGAAATGACAGCCAGTTCTTCTTCTGATATGAAATCCAACTCTGCTGCTTTTTTCCAGCTCTCGCGCTCCTGCTTCATGTCATTTTTCTGTAATGTCTTACCTCGGGCAGGAAAGCGCTCAGATGCTCATCTACCAGCAGCCGTTTTCTCACTAATGGGCTTTGGGAGTCTGTCGGGCGGACTCTCAGTGTACACAGGAAAAATTGGGTTTAAGAGATTTATATCCTAGTTATCGTGTAAATGTCAAGCTGCTTACTGTTCACTGGGAATTCATATGGATTACAACCTCTGAAGAGATCCCAGCTCATCTGAAAACAGGGTGCAACTCACCGATGGGTTCATCATCAGAACTGTCACTTCTTAGAAGAGGTTTGGTGATTTGGAGCATCAACCGGGATCCGTTTATTTAAATGAAGTTCATACAGGCTGGTCACAGTGTGCTTCAGATCTGCTGCAAATCTGGTTGCATTTCAGATTTACAAACAGTCTCAACTTTGTCTCTAATTTTCTTGTCTAGTTCTTATCCAAAATAATCACAGTCATGTTGATATATTGTGAGCACATTTCACTTTAGGCGAGAAATAACATCCCAGCAGCTGAGTAGGCAGCATTTTAACAGATCTTTACAAAGTCAGTGTTGCAGTTTGCTCATGTTTAGTAGCTATTTTTAAAGAAGTCATGACAAACATGTTGATAAATTAACTAGGAGTGAGGGCAGAAGGAAACACTTTGCCTACTGGAAAAAAAAAGACTTCACTTTTGATCAAAGCCCCATCTGATCATTCAGTATCCATGTGAACAAAGTCGAAATGTGGACTCAGGTTTATTGAGGTTGTAAGACAGTTGTTTGTGTGTTAACTTGTAACTCCACAGCTGGTGTACCACAGCCTGCAGCTGGTGGCATTTACCGTCCTGGCCGTCCTCATCATGCGCCTGAAGCTCTTCCTCACTCCCCACATGTGCATCATGGCGTCTCTGGTCTGCTCCAAACAGGTCTGTGTCATCTCAGGTTTCTCTCTCTCTCTCTGTCTCTCTCTCTCTCTGTCTCTGTCTCTCTCTCTCTCTCCCTCTCTCTCTCTCTCTCTCTCTCTCTCTCTCTCTCCCTCTCTCCCTCTCTCCCCCCTACCAAAAATAAAAACACACTTTGAATTGGCTCAAAGGAACATTTTGTACCATCTTTTGCTCAGAGGGTCCCCCTGTTGGTGTGGAGGTTGTTTTTTTTTATTTTATTTTTTTTTTTGTCAGTCTCTTATTTTCTCTTTCCTTACTTCAGTCTTTTGAGTAGATGTTGACTATACCTCCCGGAGCAGGTTTCTGTGTAATTCATGTGCTGCTGTTGATTCTCAGTCATCCAGGTGACGAATGTGAGTCCAAGACCTGAATCAAGGCAACTGGATTTAATTTTATTGGTTCTTGAAGACGATTCGTCTTCTATCCAGATAATTTTATCAATTTGGTATCGACATGGATGGAAGGTGAAACCTTTTCAATATCCTAGAAAATAAGTGATTTGCCTTGAATTCAAGCCTTTAAGAATCATTGTTGATGTTTGAGAGCGTCATGAAGCGTTGAGACGACTGGGACGGGAGTCCAAATGACTCTGGGAGGTTTTTGTCCAATGTAGTGATGTGAGACCTCCTTTAAATTACATTTCAACTATTTTAAAATAAAAAATTATTTTGTACAGCTTTAAACAAAATCTGCTCTTTATTATTTTCATCACCATTTCAGTTTTTTTTCCTTAGTATTTTCCTATATTTAACATATTTAATGGGGTCTCTTTGTCATCTTGTCAGTTGTTTGGTTGGATTGGAGAGAAATTCAAACACCGGACTGTGGTTTTCGGCATCATGACCCTGATGGCCATGCAGGGAGTGGCCAACCTGCAGAACCAGTGGGCGATTATCGGGGAGTTCAGCAACCTGCCGCAGGAGGAGCTGCTGGACTGGATCCAGGAAAACACCCATCCAGGTGAGGGATGTTTTGTCATGCTGCAGTGATAACTGAGGTTTTTCTAATAATAATAAAGGTTTAATAAATGTAATTGGGGTATTTAGTTACATACGTTTAACTGCATCCAATAGTTCTGTGTCTATGTTGGCTCCTCTGTATGAGCTGCACAGGCAGATCTGCTCTGAAATTAAGATGAGCTCAAAAGGTTTCCATCGTCTGAGCCAACAAAAGGGAATTCTCTGGTTGCTGTACTAAAGTTTAAATACTAATTAGAGAAGGATGCGGTAGTTTAGTGCAGCTACACAACGAACACCTCATTCCGTTCTCTGATTTTGGTCTGGTGTTTGTTTTTTCGCTCTGTGATGGCTGCAGACTCTGTGTTTGCGGGAGCCATGCCCACCATGGCCAGCGTCAAGCTGTCCACCAGTCGACCCATCGTCAACCACCCCCACTATGAAGACGCCGGTCTCAGGTCAGTTGAATCAGAGAAGGAAATTGTCTGACCCATGATCAAATAATCCATCAACACATCATTTGGCGAGAGGCAGTTTGTCATCCTGGTCCGAGCAGCAGGTCCTGATCAGTATAAGCTACTCGAATCCCAAACGCGAGACATATCTCTCAGGAATCTAATTAGATAATGTAATGCTTTGTCTCAGGCAGGAAATAGCACATGGGATTGTTAATTAATGTAGAAAAAGATCTTTATCTTGGATGGTTTTTTGAATCTTATACGATTAATTCTCTAACCTTTATTCAACCAGGTGGGTCAGTTGAGAAGCAGTTCTCATTTACAATGACGACCTGGCCAAGAGGCAGCATAAAAGGCAACACAAAACGCATTGTAATTGTATCACATTTATTTTTCTCTAATGAACATGTAGTAAATAGAAAGTAAAAGATGTTTTTGCTTTTGTTTGGGGTTTTTTCCTCCATTTCATTCATGTGGGAAAGAAGGAAAAAAAAAGAAGTAAATGCTGAAGAGAAGTTTAGGGTCTGAATCAAGTCAGGTGTCAATGATCACTTTCAAAGAGTTCAGTGTCGTCGTCGTTCCTCACAGAGAGAGAACCAAGCTGGTCTACTCCATGTACAGCCGCATGTCCGGAGAAACTGTGAGGAGGAACCTGATGAAGCTGGGAGTGGATTTCTTTGTCCTGGAGGATTCTTGGTGCACCAGGAGAACCAGGTATCTCAGTTCCACTTGGGATGTTCGGGAAGCAAGTGCACAACTTTAAAAAAGAAAAGAGAGATTTTCTTTTCCTTTCTTTCATTGCTGCTTCTTATCGTTATTTAGACCTGGTTGCAGCATGCCGGAAATCTGGGACATCGAGGATCCTCAAAATACTGGTAAAGTTCCCCTCTGCACCCACATGTCCAGGAACTCACGACCCCACTTCATCACGGTCTTTTCTAACGACATTTACAAAGTTCTCAAGGTCCCCAAAGCTTCCAAAGATCTCAGATAACATCACTGGACAGACACAGGACTGCGCAAAACATGTTCTTTCAACAATTTTCTTTTCTCACTTCTTTTTTAATTTTGTTTGTTCCCAAAACAAACCCCCGCAATCCCACTTTTTCACACTCCATTTCCTGAGGTGTGGACTAATGATAGACCTTTGTTGGGGGCCTCACAACTCTCAGTATTTGTGACTGAAAGCGTCTCGCCAGTCATCCTTTTTGCTGCATCACTGTGACTCAGTAGCGTTGTCATTATGCTCCTGTTGGTGTCCAAGCGAAAGCCAAAAGCTGTTGAAACACCCGATTAAGCCTGTTGCATTGTTTCTGTGTCCTTATCCCCTTATTTTAAATGTTCATACATTGTCTTGTTTTTTAATGTCACTGTAATTTCCTTTGACTGTTGCTTAAGAAGTAAGCGTTGTCTAGCAGGACCAATCAGTGATGTCCACATACTGTGAAGCAATATCCTTTGCAGACTTGACTTCTTCTGTCGTTATGCACAGTCTTGATTTCTGAGAAGATTTTTCAGCAGTATACTATTTTTATAATTTATTTGTTTCAGCATTTTTATGTAACTTTTCTGTGGTAGGATGTTTTCTTTTGAAACAAACCGTGTTTTATGGTCTTCAGAAAAATGAGCAGAACACTCAGTGTTTGGAAGCCTTTTTTAATTGTAGTGCATATGAAGTACTTGTGTCTAGACTGACTTTCAAACGAGAGAAGATCTGTTTTCCTTAATTTAGGAGAAAGGTTGAGTTTTTATTGCCAAACATTTTAAACAAAATGCACAGATTTCTTCAAAACTGCCCTCTTTCAACTGTTTTGTAAACTGTTGTTTTATAAAATACTGATGTTTTGTTTTTTTTTTTTTTGCTTCTTGAATTATTGTTTGTTGCCAAAGGAAGTCTTGTTATTAAAGCTGGATATTCAGGGTACTGTAGCGCATCATTTATTTTTTCTCTTATTCTACATTGTTATTTTATGATTTCAAGACCTTTAACATACATTTGAAATGTTTCATTCCAAACTGGTACAATTTCAAGCAAATTAAGACTGCTAAAGTTATACGTATTTAAAAAAAACAGTCAGTTCACAAATTACACACCTTTTTAGCTTAAAAAAAATAAAACAAAAAATCAATAAGCAACTGGACAAATTCATAGACAACTCCCACAAGCATCCCTGTTACCATTAGAAGTATTCGATTGTTTATCTTTCAGTACACAAACAGCCAATGAGGCTGGATAATCTACAAAAAAGTGCAAAAAGAAGTTTCTCCTAGAAATATATATTCAGAAAGGTTCTTAATTTTTATTATGATGAAATGTCAGGAAAACAAGGGATGTTGGAGATCTTTCTTTGTAGTTTTGGAGCCAAATAAACAAACGCAAACCTTTTAACAATAATATTTTCCAACTGTAACCCAGAGAAAATAGGAATTTAATTAAAAAGCCATTTGGTTTGAGCCCCAATTTCAAAAACGTTGGGACAATGTGAAAAATCCAAACAAAAACAGAAAGCAATGATTTGCAAATATCAAAAACCCATATTTTATTCCTAGAAGAACATAAACAACATATCAGATTTTGAAATTGAGATATTTTGCCATTTCATGAGCAATATTAGTTCATTTTGAAGTTAATCAACGTCTGTGGTGACGACCTTCACCACGTTGTTATATATGATCATTTCAGTGCAGCTCACTTCTGCCAGGTCCCCCGATGCCCCAACTGTCATGTCTGCAGTCGTTCCCGAATGCAGCAGCAAGTCTGCCGACAGCAGGAAACACGGAATGTGACTGCCGTCCTGGCTGTTCTGCACCAGCGTTTCCACAAAACGTTCTTCATTAGCACTTCACAACAAAGTGGCCAATTGGAGGTTTTTTTTACTCGTCTACCTTTTTTCCCCCCTGAACCAAATATGGAAACTGGCCTGGTAAAAGATCGAAATATAAAAAGAAGAAACACATGTATATACAAGAGGTCTTTGAGTCTTTCATGTTGTATGATTTTATCATTTTGATCTGTTTCACTGCTTTGAAAATTTTATTTCACCACTACAAATCCAGGTTTGTTTTCTTGCAACCCAGTTTAACAGACACAAAAATTCACATGATTATCAAAATCTACGTCCCAACACAAGCTCACTCGGTAGTCCCAGACCGTGTCTACCTGTCCAATTCAGCCACATGTGATCACATGGGCAACAATAAAAACATTAAAAATGAAAAAGTTTTATTTGCTGTTTGAAAATGTCCTTTATTTGATTTGACTCCATGAGGAGTTTATATGAGATGACAGATGAAAGATTTTTCCAACAGCAGGAAAGAAGACACCAGGAGATTATTATTATTATTATCATTATTATCATTATTATCATTATTATTATCAACATAGTTAACAAAAGTAATCTGTTAGCATTGAACTGCGACGAAATATAAATGATACAGTCAAAGTGATGTTGCAGCTACTGATTTAACCAATTATAATATCTTCTTCCTCACTTTTTTCCTTAGTTATACTGAGGTTTAAGCTGTCATTCTTGAAAAGCTTAACATTTTCAAAGTGGAACTAATCCAGCCTGGAGCCATAAACCTCGACCTCGCACAGGGTCAGGTACTCTCTTCTGTTGGGGATGACTACGTTGACATAACGGCCGTCCATCCCGTTGCAACTGACCTCAGCAAAATCCTTCAAATCTGAGATTGTAGCGCACCTGGACAAGAAACAGGAAATGACCGAGTTAATTCAGACCAACTTACCTGAATAAGTACAGATGTTTGATCACAATGAAGACAATTAAACGTTAACAGCAGTTAGGGTTGACTGTCTGCCCATTCTGGAAAGAGTTAAAGGAAACGATAAAAGAAGACCTGAACCACCATTAGCAGATAAACTATTTAAACTTAATTTCAAAAAACGTACAAAAACATGTTTGGGGGCATTTATTCAGGAATGCAGTTGTTAAAACCACCTGGGATTGTTGTTGCCGTTGTTCTCGAGAGAGTCTCCAATGCGGATCTCGGCTCCATTAAGTCGTTCTTGGAAAGCATCTCGATTGACTATCTTCACAGTAAACACTTTGTGCGTTTTGCGGAGATCCAGTCGCCACCAGGGGCTGAGATCATTATTCGTGTGAGTACAGGACGCCTGCTGCCAGTTGTTGTTCCGATTTCCGTCAATAGCATTATACGCAAGGCCGAATTCGTACAGTGATGACTGTGTGGCTTTTCCTTGTAGTGCCAGGTTCTCCTCTGAAATTTACAAGAACAAAATCAAGTTGTTAGTTATTGACAACAAAAGTGACCCTTTTTAGCAGCCTTAGAAATAAGACAGAACTGACCATATCTGATCTGGCTTGTATCTGATCAGATCTGGCTATTGTTTTATTTACAACCACTACACCTCATTTCCACGTTGAGTGAGCCAGTCGAGCTGGTTCGGGTTACGGTGCCTTCTGGACGTGTTCTTGGGGAGCTGGTTTGAGCATGTACAGCCAGAGGAAGGCTCTGAGGAGGACCCAAACATGCTGGAGAGATTATATGTCTTGGGTGGCTTGGGAATGCCTGGTGTCCTCCAGTAAGAGCTGGAGGAGGTGGTCAGGGGGACGTAGGCTTGGGCATCATGCTTAGACTGCTGCCCCCCAGAACTCGCTAAAGTGGAAATGGATTTATGGATGGACGGAAGACCATCGCAGATGTCAGGAAGACCTCACTGTGTTCCAGGAAGTTTGACAAAGGACTCAGTGTTCATCCTGGTTTGCACTTAATTGTAAGAAGCAACTAATATGGTTGGTGGTTGTTTGGTGCACACGTGTGTGTGCCTTTGACTGGTGTTGTCACGAACACCTGGCTGCAGACTGTAGACAGAGGAGCTTCAGGGAGCAACCTTCACTCTTGAGATGGGCAGCTCCGGTCCTCGAGGGCCGCTGTCCTGCATGTTTAAGACGATTCTCTGCATCAGCACACTTGATTCTGATTAATAGTCGTCATCAGCTTGTCATCAAGGTCTGCACAAGTCTGGTACAGCCACAGTCATTTCTGTGAGGGTGTGATAAAACAGGAAAACATCTAAAACATGCAGGACAGCGGCCCTCGAGGACCGGAGTTGCCATCCCTGGATTATCATCAAGGAAAGCTGCTTCATAGGCCAGAAGACGCATGGTTCAGGTCTAGAGTGGAGCTCCAGTGAGCTAATTATTCTATTCGTCTGACTGAAATGTAATTTTAAATAGTCAGATGTACACACCTACAAATGTGGTTGAATGTGAGCAAACCCTGCATGTAAACATTCAGTTGGACTTGAATTAGTCGCGCTGTGCACATGCTCCACAGCCCAATGTAGTGACATTTCATCTGTCTTTAAGGGAATGTATTTTCTTACGTTGAACACTATTTCATTTGTGTGACCTCAGACATTCTCACCAGTTGGGGAAGGATACCCATAGACTTCAACTTCACAGAGTGAGAGGATCCTTTGCTGACCACGTAGACCCAAAGTCACGTAACGTCCTTCCACGTGATTTGAGAAAATCATGTTATACGATTGTCCTGCACCAATTTGAGAAATGAAGCCGACCCTGTCAAAAAGAGACGCATGTATTCTATAAGATAGGTCGGTTGTTCTTAAAGACTCATTTATTGCTGTTTGTAATTGTCTTAAACAACCCCCTGCAGCACACCACCATGGCTTTGTTGATTTGACAAATGAGCTACGTTTACGGCTGAGATGTCTGTCCGTTACAGTGACGAAGGAGCAGGCAGAATAAATGCTGTTATGTGAAGGTGGAGTAAGGAGCCCCAGAACTGGAAGTTCTCAGATTCACTCACATTGGGTTGTCTAAGCCATTATCTTTCAAAGAATTGCCGATGTAGATCTCCAGCCCATTGAGCCTTTCTGAGCAGCAGTCTCCTCTGTTGGTGATGATGACGGAGCTGATGATGTGGGACTCCAGCAGGTCCACTCTCCACCAAGGGTTGGTATGTGCATCGGTGTGGCTGCAAGATCCTTTCCTGGAGTCTGGTTCCCGGTTCCCGTCAATGGCATAGTCTGCAGCTGCGAGCCCACTGTCTATCTGATCTGACTGGGTCGCTTTCCCCAACAGGGCCACGTTGCCTGTGGAAGAAGAGTTGGGAATTGGTTCATAAAAATGTCAACTGATTTTAAATGATCAAACTTGTATAGAAAATTGTTTAAGCTCTATCTTCGTATTCTGACTGCTAAAATCAGGCACCACATGCAGCAGCTTTCTAATTGACGTTATTTTAACAGTACCATGTATACAGTTTATTTAAGTTCAAAGATTAATCTGAACTTATTTATGGTATAATACTCAACTTTAACTTGTGGCCACTTTTGTCACAATACTTAGACACCAGATGTGTTCTGTAATGAAAATACTGCTATAGAGAGGAGATACGTACGATACTTTTGAGCTGAGACTGTCATCAGCAAAGGCAGTAAAAGCAGAACTGAACTGCACTTCATTGTTCTGGTTGCTCCTGCAGAAAGAGTTAAAATCATTTTTCTCATGCAAGTCATACATCTACAGTAAGCTAAACAGAATAAATTAAATCAACATCCAGTGCACAACACACTCACAAAAGATAAGAGCGAGCTTTTACATCTATACACATATTAAACATTATTCATAGACAAACGCATGTACCTTGACTTGTGAAATAATCTCAGGAGAAAAGGAGGAGCTGCGGTTTATAAGGAATATATATTGCATTATCTTATCGTGATATGTTGTTTTTTTAATTATTAATATAACATTGTCATTGTTTTCGTCCTTTGAATTAGATAAGCATAATTTCAGTAATCTATTAGGTCAGAGACCAGTGGCCTTGTATGTGTTTGATTAATATTACATAATCTGTAAACCATAAAATAATACTGCCATAAAAACTAGACACAAATCAGCATTTTCTGAAAACAAGGCAACAGTGTCAGACTGAATATGACACAATCGGCGGCTCGAGTGATGTGAAAAAGAACGTGCACCTTTTTCCTTACTTTGTATTAAAATAAGTATGTCTTAACAATATGCCAAGAGCAAAAAATATAAGCAGTGGTTTTAGAGAAGCAACTTCTGAATATTAACACATAAAAACCTCACGCTACACTGAAATCTTCATAGCTGCCGACGAGGTTTCGATAATCCTGAGCCAATCTCTTCTTATCAAATATATGAGACAACAATTTGCTTTTTATACTGATTTTTGGTGCAGTCTCACTGCAGTTTTCTTCAGGAGCAGCAGAAGCCACAAAATAATTCCATGTGAATGTGAATGTCGCATTTTGGTGTGAAATTTTGGAATTGAATCATTCAGCTAGTATTAAAGTTTTTCTGCCATCTATTGGTCAAAAATGTGTTCCTGCAGTGTCCGCGTTCTAGCAGCCATAGCGGTTTCTCTAATAACGGAACTCTAATAAATATAGTTAACACTGAAAATGCAACCGACTCTATATACGTTTCAGAATAATGCAGTGCAAAATGTATTCGCTTTGCAACATCTTTCAGAATATTTTGATTAAATCCAGTCTGGAGCCGCACCCCGAAACTCCACGCAGGTACAAATACTCATTTATTACAAGCAGGACAATGTGGGAGTATCAACAGTCCAACCCGCCTGTAAATATGTTACAACCAGTAATCTTTGCTCTCACTGAGTTTACAAAACTGCTGATGTGAATTTCTTCGAAATGTTCCAGATCAATAAAGATTCAGTTCAATTGTATTTATATAGCGTCTAATACAACACAAGTTGTCTCTAGGCGTTTCCACAGACCCAGAACGTGAACCCCGAGAAATTATTATTGTTAAAGATGATTTGTGTAAAATGTTTGCAAGTTGTGGATCAGAGACGTAAAAATTGAGAGGAGACGTGGTGTTGGATCTGGCTACTTCCTGTGTCACAACCTTTAAAAGGGGTAAGAGAGGAAAAAAGCAGCAGCGCGTGGCCCCTCGAATCACGTTCGCCGTCCACAGCCAGCAACAAGTACGTGATTGTTCCAGTGGGACTCGCACAGCAGCAGAGTCTGGCCTGTTGTCACAGCTGATGTGTGTGGCGTTTCCATGGCTGCAGGCCAGCTCCAGCAGGTGAACGCTCCAGTGACAGACACAGCTACCAGGTCTTTCCCAGTCCAGCCAGTCCAGCTGCGCCCTGACTCCTGCGGTCACTAACCTGCTGTTATTTTTCCTGTTTGTCTGCCCATGTTCTGCCTCTGTTACAACCTCCCAAGGTGAAACAGGGTGGAATACTGAGGAGACAAAGTGGGGACAAAGGCTGCAAATAAAGTCTTCAAGCACCTTCGAGCACAGCTGGGCGCAGTGAAGGTGCTTCAGGGCGACCGAACTGGCTGCGTGGATAGGGTTTTTATGTGAGTTAAATGACAACTGTAACCAAAATAGTAGACACCAAACTAATGCAATTCATCCACGGACAAAATTTTTTTTTTGTCTGAACTTAAAAGGAAATTAAAAGTCATGCCAGCGTTTATGGCTTTGACCCTTGCAAGGAGCTACGGGATGTGGAAGCCCTCTGAGGAAGTGAGGGCCTTCGCGCTGGCTCGGGTCATTTTGACCCGAGCCTCAGTGCCCTGCGAAGGTTAAGATAAGCGTTTGGGTGTAGCTGATTGATGATCATGATTAAGTATAGTTTAGTTACAACTGCAAAGCAAAGCAAATGTATGCCTAATGATAACACCCAGTGGAAGCTGGTTAAAAGTAAACTTTGATCCAAACGCAGAACTCTACAGAACTCTTTAATCAACTCTGCATGTCTTATCGTTTCTATGAAATAAACTTGAATCGATCAGATACATTTGTCCTGTTTTAATTAATGATTATCACCAGTAGCTTCGTGTTTTTCTCAGAAATCGATAAGGTTCTTTTCAGCAATCAAACAAATGTTGGCAGGCTTTAATGGTGCTGTGAGTGTTTTTATTTAGTTATTTATTTTTTTATGATGGCTTTTATAGGCCTAATGTCTGTCTGTGGCCCATAAAATCCTACAGACATAAAAAATAGAGCACTTAGTCTTGGAAACAAAATAAGAGAGCGTAGGAGAGGATGCGACAGGTTTATTTTACTTTTGTGGCCAAAACAGAGAGAAACATCAATAACTGAGTCTACCGGGATTTACTTTTTTTAGTCTAAATCTTAATAAATATTACTAATTTGCGCAACTGAGGTCTTATGATATGCTGTCAATAAACCATGGTGCTGTTCCTGACTCAGTTCTGACTCAGTTTAAAATGCCTGGCTGGGTAAATGATCCTCCTCTCCACTCTGCAGCGTGCACGCCACTCTAACATACAGTCATGCTCAAAGTTAGTGTCCTCGTTTACTTCAACGGTTAAGAACCAGGAATGACTGACTGACAATAATGACTGTCTAATATTGACCAGATGATTTTTTTTCTGTTTTCCTGATACATAAAACATTGAATTTAAAGAACACGACTACAGAGCTCTTCGTCACATGTAGGGACACATTATCTGTCAGCAAAGATTTAAAATGAACTGTGACAAATCAATTCTGAGGCAAAAATGCACAACAAATGCTCTGTGGAAAAGAGATGCAGAAGCACAAGAAAGCTCTAGGTCTCCATCCTCAGGTCAGTGTCAGAACTGGAAAAAGCCTTTCTACTTCAGCCTGACAGCAACGATGGATTGAACAAGCAGTAAATAATCTGACGTGTAACTTGACTTAATATGTTGTATTAAACAGGTTGCTTGTCCACAACAGTGCTCCAATTGTCTTCATTTCAGAAAGAAATGCATATTTTATCTCATGTGAGGCTGAGCTTCTACAACTTTCTTTCTGAAACTGTTTGGGTGGATGTTTGAGAGACCGCCACCATGAGCTGGTTTAACATGAGATGGTCGGTGAGAAAGTTAATAACTGTGCCGTTTCTGGGTTTTAGCTGTGACATTGAAAGATATTTTTTTTGGAACAAGGATCCAAAAAGATTTTAAAACCACTGTAAGGTTTTCAGTTATGCTGCCGAGTCTTCTTGCATTTTTTTTCAACCTTAGTGTGTATATTTTGGTGTTTATTTACAACTGCACATCAGGTTGTAGGTTCTCTCATGTTCCACTGTGAAGAGGCACACCCGCGTCCAAGTGGTGTTCGGCGAATCAGGTGAGAGATATCTAAACTTGTTTCTTGCACCGTTTTCCTGTGATGGTGGATGTGCAGGAGATGGTGGAAACCTGCTCCACCTGGCGGTCCTGCGTTAAAAAAGAACAGAAACTAAACTGAGAAGCAGCTGTTCCTCACACATAGCCGAACTTTCATCTGGTCGGAGCGGAGGAGCACAAACAGCGAACAGAGCAGCACAGAGTCACCACCAGATGGCACCATCTCAACTTCCAAGCGGTCCGGCTGCATGTCATGTTACCTATCTTTATATTAAATCATATAAATACATTAAAGTGTGAACTGAGTATAAGGTTTCACAGTATATATTAATGTAAACAGTATAATGAAAATAATAGAGCTTAACATCATTGTATTGCTGTATGCTTCTGGATCTTCAGAGAAAGCTGCACAGCATAGTGCAGGTTTCACTCACAACTGTTTAAAAGAGCAGATAATAACTGGAGTTACGTAAATCAGGTTTCTCAGACGACGGCCCTCTGGTGCCCCGACGGTCCTGCAGGTGAATGCCGACATGTAATATTCAGAAGCAGCTGTGATAATGGGGATTTACATTGGCAAAACAAAAGTATGCACATATATTAGATGTGTTCCTGTAGGCAAATGGTCGCCCCTGCTGCCTGCTCTATAATCTGGTAAAAAATCGCCAGGAAGGTGAAAAGAGTCAGGTCACAACAACAGCCATTTCATTACTGTGGCTCAAATGTCTCAGGATTCAATTCAATCACTGGGTGATTATTTTTCCTCCAGTTCCACTCTGCGGGGAATTGGCTGTCGTTTGCTGCTGACCTTTTCACACCACAGCCATTTATCCTCTGAATAATTGTTCAGACGGTTTCGTTGTCATATCCCTGAGTGCTGCGAGCTCTGTTGAGCCATCAGCTATCCTGTTATCTGCTGCTGCTGAGATACACGATGTGTGACAGGAAGAGCACAGGCCTTGCAGATGTGTCTGCTGCAGCAAGTCATCTAATCAAGATTACGGGGCTTCAAGACGGAAGGCTTTCTTTTCTTTTTTTAACCCCTTCTTGTTTGGTATTCTTCCTGTTCTACAGACACTTGAAACGAGTAAGAATCCAATCTAAGACCACATCACTAAAGTGACAATGCAGATATGAAAATAAGAATTCACAAGCAGATTTCTGTGTCCAAACTGTCCTGAAAAAAAGTTATATATAACATATGCATATGCAGTTAACTTCTGATTTAATTTATCAATTGAGATAATATTAGAGATTCGCATTCCTTCAGTTTAATTTTTATTGAGTTTTCTGCTGATTTTTAAGACGACAGTAACTAGTGGCATACATCTCCTAAAATGCCTACAATTCCCATGAACCATTTGACATAGAGACTCGCGAGATTTGAACTGTCAACATGTTTGCGGCTGCGCAATATCATTCAAAAACTTGCACGGAGAGGTACGCTGTGGAGGAGAAAGAAGACGCAGCGAACTAAACATACAATGGCGACGGCGGCGAGTACCGCGGGCGGAACGGGCTCAGGCGGACCAGCAAGCGGTCCGGTCGGCAGCGGAACCGTAGTGGGGCGGAAGAAAGACGGAGGGCCCTCTACGAAATTCTGGGAAAGTTCGGAGACGATATCTCAAATGGAGACTGTGCGGCTGTGGATCGGGAAGCACTATAAGAAGGTGGGCTGAGTCTGCCCCGTTGGTTGTATGAAGGCCCGCGCTGCGCTGGCACAATGGGGCGCTGCTGCCGCAACGGCGACGGCCGCTGAAAGTAGCTGCAGCGGACTTTGGGCTTTAGTGGAGGGTGTACAGCGGGTTACTTCTCCCACAGTTGGGAAAATCCTGGTTAAAATCTAAACAGCGGCGCTGGAGTGGAGCTTCCATTGAAGTTCAGCGTAGCTGTTTATCATGTAGCCTGCTAAAGGTTACCTCGCTAACTATCCCCCCAGTTTCAAAAAGGATCAAACTAAATCAGAGGAAAATGTTTACAAACGGGTTTCAGGTGAAGAGCGGTGCAGCTGCAAGTATTAACATCGTACGTGCAACTTTGATTAGTCAAAAGTTGGTGAAAGTGTTATTCGCGCTGTAACAGGCCTCGGAAGCTAACGGAAAAGTCACGGGACTCCGTGAAAAACGAGCACAGCCGGACTCCGGCGCTTTTTTAAGCGATGCTCGTGTGGATCCCAACCCCAGACCACCGTGTGTACGGTCTGGGTGCGGGCCTATTGTGCGGTGCTTCGTGCCGAGAGTGAAGGCTCGGGCTCCGGATCCGGCTCCAAACAAAGACGGTTCCCGTCCTCCCTTTTGCTCCGAATGCACTCACGCGTAGATTGTTGACGCTGCGACGCGACGAAAGTGCGGTTCGATTCCTCTTGTAACCGGTTTCTGCTTCGCTTTCCGCTGCCTGCTCGTGCTCTGGGGCGGATAAAGCACCAGAAACCGAGCATGCGAACTTGGCTTAAGTGAGTTTACGTCCAGTCAGTTAAGTGTCTCCATGACTGTCTTTTTAATGAGAATGTTTGTTTATATTTACTTTTCCCAAGTTTATCTAAAATTAGTAATATGCTGATGTGTGCTGGAGGTTTTTTTTTCTTCTTTTTGACATTGTGTGCATTGAAACTGATTTTTCCTTCTTTACTTTTAAGTAAAAACTCTATATTCGGTCCTTTTTTGATTTATTTGAACTTCAGACTTAATTGTGCAGATGGCTGGTTTTTAAAAGTGTACAATTTACAACTAATCCAGTTGTACATATTATCAAAATATACTACATGTATTCACTCTACAAATAACGGCACATTCTGCAGTCTGCATGCCAAAAGTACCAGGATGTGTCAGTGTCGCGTGGACTAAGTGATAATGTTTGGGGGATTTAAAAACCAAAACACTCTTTTTAGGTCCTTGTGGAGAATCAGTAACTTCACCTGCCAGTATCAGCCAAGAAAATCCACAAGCTTATATTTAATCTAGTTAGAAATGATTTAAAACTAGTGTTCATCTCCAGTATCAGTTCTGATGTGCAGTCAGAGCTCCGCTCAAGCACTGAATAATTTGGTGACTTAAATTTGAAACATGTATTTTGAATATACTGGTTCTGGTGATTTGGTAAACTAAAAACTAACTTCCCTGTCCATCACTAATGCATCACTACAGCATACTAGCGTCACTACTGTATACTATATGCCCAGTGAAAAGTATGTGGTTTAAAGAACGACCACTTTTATGATTAATAATTGAATGCAGCAGAATTGAAGTTGTTCCATTTCTTTGTTTTTTTTTCTTGCATATATGTATGCATGATACACTAATGATTTACATGCAAACCTTATGGATTGATGAGGTTTATATTACCTAATATTTGCTTTATCAAACTTCATAATAATTCACTTATTGTTTCTTTAAAGTGTTACTAAAGTGACTTCTAATCTTAACCGTGTGACCCTGTGATTGTCGACAGCCAAATTGTGATCAGATTCTTGTGCCAGTGGCCCTGGCATCTTTTAATTAACTCTTAATCTCTTCATGGTTCCAGTATGTTCAGAATGACTCCCCATCCAGTAAATCATTGGCAGGCCTGGTGGTCCAGCTGCTCCAGTTCCAGGAGGATGCATTTGGACGCAGAGTCAACAATCCCGCTCTTACCAAGTTGCCTGTAAGCATATGTACATCATCTCCAGTACAAGCACATACTATCACTTTAACAGTCCAAATGCTAAAACATTAAATCTGGCATCAAAATTTTTATTTTCATCATGTTTATTTTCATCTGTTGCATCCGCAGTCCAAGTGTTTCCTGGATTTCAAGGCAGGAGGGGGCCTTTGTCATATTTTGGGGTCAGTTTACAAGTTTAAGAGCGAGCAGGGCTGGTGAGTATATTTGTGGTTTACATTAATAGGTCCAGTTTGGACTCCTACAGTAACTCATCACACGAGTTTGTTGACTGTGGTTTTTTTTTTTTTTTTTTTTCCACTCTCAGGCGAAGATTTGATCTGCAGAATCCCTCCCGGATGGACAGGAATGTGGAAATGTTCTTAAATGTGGAGAAAAACCTGTTCCAGGTAAGAGATTTAAAGTGTTACCAGGGTGCAGGTTCTAGATGCTTTCTGTGTATGATTATTTTTAATAACTTAATGTAATACTCACATTTTTTTTCTACTTGCAGAATAACTGTTTGACACGACCCGTCGTCTTCCTGTCAACTGACATTGAGCAGAAACAGGCCAGTAAGCTCAAAGACATAATCAAAAGGCACCAGGTGAGCTTGCATCCAACCAGGAAACGTGTTAGTTAAGGAAAGAATTGTTGATGCTGAGTATTTTTGTACCTGATTTTTTTTATTTATTTATTTTTTATTGTCTTCTTCCTTCCCTCCTACACCTCTCCAGGGTTCTATTACTGAGGATAAGTCGAAGGCCACCCACCACATTTACCCCTCTCTTTCCCAGCAAGATGAAGGTTGGTTTACTGTGATTTACATATTACAATTGGAGTGGGGGGGGGGGGGGGGGGGGGGGGGGGGGGGTTAAGCCCTTGAGTGAAATTCATCATCTTTAAAACGTCAAAAGTTTGTAGCAGTAACTTTTGATTATATATAAATACAGCAGGAATATAAATTTCTTATTGCAAGATACATGAAATGGCCAAGTGTGAATGCGTTTTTGTGTACGTTTTGCAGAGGAGTGGTTGCGGCCCGTGATGAGGAAAGACAAGCAGGTTCTTGTTCACTGGGGCCTTTATCCAGACAGGTGAGCAGAAAGAAACTCAGAGGAGCTCAGATTTTTTTTTCTGTACACCAGAGAAATTAATTTTAATGCATGTTTGGTTAACTGCCTGTCTTGGCTTTTATATTCTCTTAGCTATGACACCTGGGTATCAGCCAATGAGGTGGACGGTGATGTGGAGGACCCACCCAGCACTGACAGACCCTGGAAGGTGAAGCATTCCTGCCATATTAGAGGTGTTTGGTGTGTGTTGGAAGATAATGAAGACAAAATAGGCGCTTACATACTGGCCTTCTATAACGTTTTGCCACATGATAACAGATGATTTTAAGGACACTCCATAGCACTGAGATGAGCAAAGTCATTTTTAAAGGTTTGGGGGGGGGGCTTAACTGAAAAGGATCTCTGGTGCATACTCTGGTAGCTGGTCTGTTCAGATGACATGATTCACTGTCTTGCGTGATTGCCATAGAAGAGTCATGAACTAAACAATCTGTGAGTTAGTCACCTGACTGACTGGGCTTTACCAACAAAACACGTGGAAAATGACGACTTCTGATTGCTGATTAACCAACAGAGCATCAGTGAGTTATGTGTCTGACGAGTCGGGTTTAAAATCTGGAGGTTGTGCGGTTTAAGAGCCACAATCTGATCCAAAAGGCTTGTATCAGGAGTCGGTATTAATTAAATTACATAATAGAAGTATTTTAAAATCAGCCGAAGGTCACAGTTTTTGTTTTTTTCGTGCTCTTTAACTTATGTCCACACAGTCATGTGTTTCTACTTTTGCTATCACGTCTCACTGTTTTGCTCTAATTATTAGTTTGTATTACTAATGTTGCTTTGTTCCATTTGCATATTCATTGTACTTCATGTATCGCTGTAGTTGCGTTTTCTTTACACCTTTTCACAAACGAATAATAATACTTTGAATATGCGATAAAGGTAGCGCTGCAGGGGCTCAGTGTTTCCGTTGAACAATGTTTTTCAAATAAGCATAACTGTCCTGCAAGACTCTTCAAAACAATAAAAAAGAAAATAGACAAAAACAGTCTTTGAAAAAATATTGTGATTGCCGCTACTATTGTTGAGAAAATAGTCAGATGATGAAGGCATCGTACGATCATTCAAATGACTATTCAGGGACGAAGCATGTATGTTGTGCATAATGATTAAGAAGTGTTATAGCGCAACTACATCATATTAATGATGCCTAAAACAACTGGAAATTAGATTTTGATTAATTTAGATTGACAGGCTACATCACATCCATCGTTGCCAGAGACATGGAAACGTGCAAAAAACGTTTCCTTTGACACATTTAGCAATAAACTGAATTATTGAATTGGCTGAAAAACAAACCTTGTGAAAGCATAAAAAGGTTTTTGAAATATTTGGGAGTTTTTTTTTTGTTTTTTGTTTTTTATAAGAGCTGTCTCAGTTACAGGTTTTCTTTATTGATATTTAGGTTTTGTACAAATTTGCATGTAATTGAAATGCAACTTATGGCATGACAACAGTTTTCTAGTGTTTGACTTTCAAAAGGTGGTACAAGGTTACCAGTTCAAAGGGATGCTGTTTTTAGGATTTTCCTCTCACTGCAAATGTCTCAAAAAAGCTGTTGTGATGAACAAACATGCGCCAACCATTTGTTTCTGTCAACCAATCAGGTTCACGCCAAGTGGGTTTTGGATACAGATGCCTTTAATGAGTGGATGAATGAGGAGGACTATGAAGTAGATGAAAACAAGAAGCCAGTCAACTTCCGACCGAGGATCTTCCCCAAGGAGGAAGAGGTATGAGTTGGTGCTGTGGGTATTTGAGAAAATCTGATTGATTTATTGATTGATTGATTGTGTAGCATCAGTAAACCTGGAAACTTCAGTTGTCGTCAACAACTGTTGTGATTGTGATAATAATTATTAAAGCCGATCAGTGTTTTCTCAAATGCGTAAATCTAAAAGATTGTAGCTAAAAACAATGTGAGTGCGAGAGGATATTTTTGTGGCAAGTTTGTGCTTTGTTGCATGCAGCTTTTCTGTGCGTTATGCTTCGTCGTCCTCCTTCGTCCACAACTGGCTTCCATCTGTTGCTCATCCTTTTCAAACATTTCCTCACACTTTGTCATTTCCCAGTGTATTTCAGGGTTCCTGTCTAGCCAGTAGGGAATTGTATAAATTACACGCACTTCTGATTTAGGCAGAATGTTGTTCAAGTTGAATAAAAACACAACTAATCACTCATTACTAACAGGAGTCGCATGATTTCCACGAGGATAAAGATATTTCACGTTTTCACTAGAGTAGATCTTTTTTTTGGTCATGGCATGGTCACTGTTACCACATGAAAATGTGATTATGGTTTCCATTATGACTGAGATAGCTGGCACAATTAGAACAGTCATATATAAAGAAAGCTATTTAACAACAAAAACTTAATTGCAGACAGGCTGCAGATTTTGGTGCAATAAACCATCTGGGAAGAAATAGTTTTTAGAGAGGACTGTTTACAGGAACCCTGGCCGTCTCTTCCACCGCCCACCAAGGCATCCCCTTCCCTGTTGTTGTTCCTCAACTGCTTCCCCTCCTTGTGTGTGCAACCGTTCCATCCTCTCATTCTGCGGCTCTTTCTCTCATCCTCCATCCCTCGCTCCCTGCGCTGCACGGGTTTGTCTGATCAGTCTTCCCGTACACCTGATCGCAAGGAGCGCAAGGCCAACTCTGCCGGGAAGAAGAGGAGACGCTCACCCTCACCACCCAGCACCCCCGCCGAATCTCGAAAGAAAGGAGGAAAGAAGGGGTAAGAGGACCAGTTTTATCCACTTAACATTCTTGTAAACTGTTGTTAATGCAGCAAGTGTTGGTGATCAATCACGGCCCCAACAGTGTGGTAGGATGAGGCCAGAGTCAAAATAACTTCAACTATTCATTTCAAGGATCACATCGGGTTGTAAAATGTGCTGATGGTGCCTGACCTGAAATGTGCTGATCTCAGGAACGCAGGTCCTCACTGGAAGCGACGGGGCCACCGAGGAGAAGAAGAGGACACGGAGGAGGACATGACAAAAGACTTGGATGACTCTTCTGCCGGTGCCAGCATGGAAGAAGGCAGCATGTCCAAGAATGGTATGTACTGAATGAAACGATCCTAAACAAACAGTGAATTGTTGTGCTCAGAATAGTTTTTTCTTACCTCTGACACTTTGTGTTTTCAATACTATACTTCTCTCTATCTATTACAATGCACACGCACATTAGTATTTCCTGTTGAATCTCATTATTCATCAATATTTTTCTTGTGATAATAAGCAATATTTAAAACAACATTGTGGGGCCTGTCTGAAGCCAGCTCCATAACAGCATTAAAATGTCTCAAACTCTTTGGTGTCTGCTCAGGTTTACAAACCTGTACATTGAATTTTACACGTCAATTCCTTTTTTGACCCTAATCTTTTATCATATACTTTGTGTGTGTGTGTGTTTTGTGCCACCCCCCCCCCCCCCCCCCCCCCCCCCCCCAGTCTGAGGTAGTTTGTGTGCAACTTCATGTGCAAGTGTTTTATCTTGTGCCATAATGACGAGATCCACTCAGTCTTCTTAGGATTCCACTTATTCTGACACGTCTTCTTCAGCAGTTAATCACAACTAACATTCAGAACCTATAACCAATCTTACCCATGTCAGCTCATTCATTCATTCATTTATTTATTTATTTTGTTATTTATTTAGTTAATTATTGCTCACCAGCTTTTATTTTGCATCTAAGCTAAAATGTGATAATACAATCAGTTGTTTTTGTTTATTTTTTTTATTTAATTTTTTTTTTATTTCAAGTGACATTTGCTGTGGTTTCACTTGTTCAGAATATTCAAGAAATGGCCATAAATAACCAACAGTGTTCATTTTAAGTTGATTGTCATTTTTCTCCAGGCATTAATTGGGTCGTTCTAAATTGAATTGCAGTTTCTTTTACTCATTTCAAGATTACATGGACATACATCTTTTATTTGAAAAATATTTTAGATTTTAATAGCTAAGAGTGTTTACAAGAAAAATCAGTCACATGTGAAGGCAAAATAAAGGCCTTAATTTAAAACAATCATTTATTAAGCTTACTTAAGGGAAAAAAAATGTTTGATTTAGGGTCATATTGTCCAACCTGAGTCTGAGGGAACAAAATTAATTCTTTTTTTTCCCCCTTCGGTAAGACTAACATTTTCTTCAAAACCAAGCCCCCCCCCATCCTGACAAAAAAAGGAAAAGAAAAAGCTCTTTTTAGATCAGGTCCCATTTTCCGTGTCCTACTTTTCTTGATTATTAAAAAAAGAGAAAAAAAATCTCTTCTTTCCTGTCCAGCACACACAACCCTGCTCCGTTTTAGTCTTCTGTTTTGGGGCAGCTATGGCTCAGGTGTTAGTGGTCGTGTTCAAATAAGAAAGTGCTATTTGTTCTCTTTTCTGCATTTTATGGAGTCCTTGGGCAAGATACTAAACCTCCACGCTGCCCCATCGGTTACAGAGACAAAAGGGTTGCATGCTGCATATGATTTGCATATATAAAAAGTACAGTTCGGCTGGCAGAATGAGACGCACGTTGCAAAGCACCTGGAAAACCCTCAATAGATGACACAGAAATGGTTTACCAGTGATTATTCTGCCTTTTAACAAATTTTTCCCCCGCCAGCATTTTATTTTTTTCTTCTTTTCTCGCTCTATGCACAGCGAATTCAAAGAAAGACTGTGACAATACTCCGGTCAAAGGAGGAAATGTAGGAGACCTGGGTTTGTATCTTATTTGCATGCTCAGTTATATGAATTATGTTCAAGAAGTAATTTGTAAACATTTGCTATTTTAATCATGGCCTGTGTTGTGTGTTTTTCTCGCTCTATTTTTCCAGATGACATGGAAGATGGTTCTGTGGTTTCTGGTGGAAAAGTAAGTAAATTGCTGGTCTTCATCAAACCCAACTCTGCAGGTTAAAGTAAAAAAAAAAAAAAAAAAAAAACTAAATTCACCCTGGACTATTTAAAAAAAAATATTGCTTAAGTCTCGGCTCATTTCTTATTCTTAGATGTGAAAATGTGAATGGAAGCTGATATTATTTCTTCGTAGCTTCATTTGTTTTCCTGCATAAAAGATTTTGATGATACCATCAGATAATTGAATCTTTTTGAATTTTTCTTTTCTCAGCGTCTCACATTTGTCCGTCTTTCTTTCTATCTTTCTTTGTGTTCAGGATGACGAGGAACAAAGCAAAGGAGAAATCAACCGACTGATGGATGCCAGTGAAGACAATGTGACGGAGCAGACGCACCACATCATCATTCCCAGCTACGCTGCCTGGTTTGACTACAACTGGTAAGTTTGGATGAAGTGGAAGAAAAACATGATCAACAGTCACCTATTTTTCACATGTAGCTTTTAGTGATGTGATTAAAAAAAACACTCTTAAATGTGTTGTGTAAATCAATCCAGCATGTTGAGCAAAACAAGGACCTGCAACACATGGAGAGATTATAAAATTCTTAGTTTTTTTTTTTTTTTTTTTTTTTTTTTTTTTTACTTTTTCTTAAAGGAAAATTAGGGGGTCAATTTAGCTTTTTAAACACTGAATATTTTGGGAATTACATTTCTATAAAAGGGAAGAGGACATTGTCATATTTTTATTTTTTTGTGCTTCTACTTTTATTAGCATCCATGAGATTGAGAGAAGGGCTCTGCCTGAGTTCTTCAATGGGAAAAACAAGTCCAAAACTCCAGAAATGTGAGCTGATCTACACCCAGACACATACACTCAGATATACATATATTTGTTTTAATGTAGACGCAGTCAAATCTCTGTCCTACTAAATTGGTTGTGATTTTTCACGTCCTAACAGATACCTGGCCTACCGTAACTTCATGATCGACACATATCGGCTGAACCCACAGGAGTACCTCACCTCCACTTCTTGTCGCAGAAACCTTACTGGGGACGTCTGTGCCATCATGAGGTGATAAATAATAATAGATAGATAAATAATGGTGAAGCTGTTTTTATGGGGGGGCTTTCTTGGAAAAAATACACCTAGACTTAGAATTTTCAAAAATAATCTAAGAAAGGTGGTAAAAGGATTTGTGTAATGCTAGAAAAAAAAGATGCACTTTTTAAATAAATGAATAAAGGTAAAAAAAAAAAAATCAAACTTTTTACTTGTGTCATCTACAGGGTTCATGCATTCTTGGAGCAGTGGGGTTTGGTAAACTACCAAGTGGATGCTGAGAGTCGCCCGCTGCCTATGGGCCCCCCACCTACACCCCACTTCACTGTGCTGGCTGACACCCCCTCTGGTCTTATGCCTCTGAACCACCGGCCACCTCAGGTGAGTACAACTTGGTTTAGGAGGGAGTTGGGACAGAAAATAATACACACAGAGACCAGGGTTGACTAACCCTGGTCTCTGTGTGTATTCTTTTTAATGAAGCCTTAGATTTGAATGTGTTACACAGCCAGCTTGACAAATTGTAAAAACCCCAGAGTCACTGTTTCGGAGAGAAATGCAGTGTGACTGAAAACGCTGAAGATTTTGTGTAGGAGTTGCTCTTAAAATGATTGACATGCATGCCTTTTTTCATTTAGCCCTCTTACCTGCTTGAATGCAGGTAAAGAAAGAAAATCTCATTTGTACATCTGGATTCCACACAATAGTTTCCTAGCTATAGTCAACTTAATTTGGTAAAGAATCTAATAGTTTAAAAAAAAACGAAATTTCTGCCTGTGAGGAACATGAGCTGAGTTTGTTCCCCACAGATCCCTCCTCAACAACCAATGACCAACTTTGGAGATAAAGGCAAAGACAAACCCATCGACCTGCAGAACTTTGGCCTTCGTTCGGACCTCTACAATAAGAAAAACACTAAGGTGGGCACTGAACCTGTTACACACTTTGAACAGGATCTCTGCATCGAAGATTTTACGATATTATTTTCATCTCTGTGTTGGAATCATTGGGCAAAAATAGTTATTTTCTAGTATGATCCAACCACCCATCAAGTTCATTATTTGGTTTTGGTTATCAGCAGGGTAAACCAGGCAACACCACCAGGGATTGGACCGAGCAGGAGACTCTACTGCTGTTGGAGGTGATTCTCATAAGACAAAAGAAGTCATATTGTCATGTTTTATAAATATTCCTTTCTCATATGGAGTTTTAATGATAATTTTTCTACCCCCACTGTGTAGCATCATTTCTCAGTCCTCTACACTTCGCACATGTTCTTCTTTAACTATGGTCTCCCTGTTTTTATTTGCTTTAAAGGGTATTAGGAATAAGACTTGAATTTCTGTTCCCCTCACAGGCCCTGGAGATGTACAAAGACGACTGGAACAAAGTGTCGGAGCACGTCGGTTCACGCACCCAAGATGAGTGTATCCTGCATTTCTTGCGGCTGCCCATAGAAGATCCATACCTGGAGAGCACAGAGGCATCCCTTGGCCCCTTGGCCTACCAGCCCATACCCTTCAGCCAGTCTGGAAACCCTGTCATGAGCACAGTGGCCTTCTTGGCGTCTGTAGTTGACCCCAGAGTTGCGTCTGCTGCTGCAAAGGCAGCATTAGGTAAGAGCTGGAGGATGGAAGCAAAAAGCCATTTGATAATAAAAGTTTGCATCATAACTAACTAACTAATTGTATCATAGCTAACTGTGAAATATTTATTTGGGAATATGGTAGAGTTATAACTACTTAAAAGTAATAGTGAATAAAAAAATACATTTAGTTTGAGCAAATGTTATTACTTGTCATTTGCAGCACAACTTGCTTGTGCTGCTTTTTACTAGAGTAAGATGTTGAAACAATGAGACATTAAGGCAGAAGATAACATAAAATTAAGAACAGAATACTAGAAAATCCTTGTGTTAACTAAAAAAACTAAACTAATACAAAAACTATAAAGCTGCAAGTTCTTGCTGCTGTTCTTTTTGTGAAATTAAAGCATCAAAGGAAACCCAGAAAGACTAGAAGATGGAAATAAGTCCTGCCATCACTCTCAGCTGACAGAAATCCACTCGCTTTCAGTGCAGATGAGTTCAGATTGAGACAATCTGCATGTTTTATCAGACTAGAACCTAAAACTTTTAAACAACAACAAATCCATCCATCCATTCATTTTTGATGCCCGTTTTTAATCCTTTGCGGGATCACGGGGGTCTGCCAGAGCCTATGCTGACTCATTTTATATAAAAATTCAGTTTTTTTGTTTTTTTTTATTACTTATTAATCGTTGTATCTTCTGAAATGACAGGTAGAAGTAAAATAAATGAAGGTGTGCGAGTATGGTTGAGTCCAGAGATGCAGTAGTTCACAGGAACGGTCTGAACTTTATCCATCAACATGCTACTCACAGCGATCTCAAGTGGATACAGTTGATATAAAGTCGTAATTACAGCTAACAAAACTAACAAGTTAATCCTGTTAATGTCAGTTAGGAATATACATTGATAATATCCGTTCTGTGATTGCAGAGGAGTTCTCTCGTGTGCGCGAGGAGGTCCCAGCTGAGTTGGTTGAAGCTCATGTGAAGAAGGTGCAGGAGGCAGCGAGGAGCACGGGCAAAGTGGACCCTACCTTTGGTTTGGAGAGCAGCGGCATCGCTGGAACGGCTCCCGAGGAGCCAGAAAAGACTGGTGAGTAGGATCCAAACAGACGGGGTTCAGTACATCTGAACCAATTTGATGAACGCTCTTAATCACTGACCAGGTTTAAAACTAAAGCTGGTCAGTTTTTGAAAGGTTCGCAGGAGGTGGGATGTTTGTGACATGTAGCAACCACTTGGGGGCAGCAAATGGATGCAAAAACAAGAAGACGTTCTTGGCCTGGGAAAGGCAGATTACTCCGATGTGGTGAATTGACAATGTCTTTGCTTTCTGTAGTATTTTCCTTTAAAGATTACCTGGCAGAGATGAGCAGACTTTCATGACATAAGCTGATGCACATCGGTTTTTACCGGCAGGCACTGAGCATAGCAGATATTGGTGTGATTTTTACTGCCATGGTAACCAGTGGATTACAATGACTGTGGCAGATGGGGCAGAGTGCTGGGGGGTGGGGGGTGTGTGTGTGGGTGGGGGGTGCAGGAAACTGGGTCATCATGTATGCCTATGCCTTTCTCTCAATTTTTCTTTGTGCTTTCTTGAAAACACTGATTTCCCGATAGAGCAGTCGAGTCGATGTCTATCAGCAAGTCAGATTATACTTGCATCAGTGCAGAGGCTGGGACTAAGAGTATTACATGTTGATGCTTCTAATGTAAAATCAATAACAGGGAATTTTCCTCATTCAAATGACATTGTCTTTGTCAGCGGTCTGGCTGCTCTTGTTTAATCTACCACTCACTGAACATGCTGGTTAAATCTTTGGTTGTTAAAAATTCTACATTTGGAGGGCGCCCATAGTATGATGGTGACAGTCTGAAACGGAGAGGAACAAAATCTTGCATAAGGATTTAATCATTTGTTCCAAAGCTTATTATATTTTGTGCTCTTAAACAAAATACCTTTCCCATCCATGATCATGTATTGAGTCACTGCGTGTTAAGAGGGTAGTGGTTGGTGTAACATGTTTTTGGAGGTGGGGGTGGGCTGCATGCTGCTTGGCAGTAAAAGATTTCACATCTTGGATAATGAAAAAATGTATTATTTGAAAATACTTATTTGTGTGCTCAAAGGCTTGAAATAAAGCAACTGGACGTCTTTTTTTTTTTTTTTTTTTTTTTTTGGTGGTTTGCAAAATATACAAGCAGCAGGTAATAAACCTGAACTGCCCGTCCAGTTATTAACCATGTGTGGGAGACCCTGCGTGTGGTCCGCCTGAATTAATGTCCTCTTGAACCACAGTTTAAATCCAAAACCTTCAATGTGTTCCACCCCTGGCACAGAATCAATATTCAGGCCTTAACACATGCTTAAATGCACCCGTGATGTGGTTTAACTCGTAGCCTTGAGCATGTTGCCATCCGGTCACGTGTGCAGATGCTCTCACAGTCGTCCTGTCTGTGCACTTAGTGCTTTATTTTGCATTATCCCCTTTTAATGAATTCAGTATAGTTTTCATCTAAGAAAATTAAATGCATATTACATTAAGTAGGAATAGATTAGGATCACTGTGTTTAGGCTGCAACACACTAATCCTTTTCTCTTCCACTATGTTAATTACAGAAACCACAGAACCAGAAAAGATGGACACGGACACAGACTCTCATCAAGCAGATAAGGTGAGACCACCACTCTTATTGGTCTGTATGTTTTTAACGGGTTTGGCTTTTAGTTGCAAAGAATAGTTCTCTTAAAAAGAATGTCTAAAATCAAACCCCTTTGGACCCCCAACTTGTCACCGTTCTTTTTTAATTTTTGTTTTTTGTATACAACTCCTCTCACAATGAAGCACACCAGTGTACGGATATTACCTAATATTAGGTGCTGTGTTTATTTTTTTTTAAATCAGCACCATGTGTCTTATGAAGCAGAAATTTAGTGCGCACACACAAACGCTAAGCTGTCATTGACATCACCGCGATGGCTATCTGGAACAATGATGCTCAGGTTGTTTTCTTTCTGTGGTAAAATTTTGTTAGTAAATTATTTAACGTATTGGTCTCAGCATGATCCAACATTGGTTGGAAAAATAGCTTTTCAAGTTAACCACAAACTAAACTTAAAACGTTTGGGGAAAAGCAATAAGTGTGATGGGTGAGCTCTGCAGAAAAGGTCAGTCTGCAGGCAACAACTGCAAACTAAAAGTACTAAAGCATGCAAATAAAAAAAGTGATAAAGTTTCAGTTGCAGCCCTACTTCTGACACTTGGGTTTCTCATATTTCCTCTGGACTTGTCTCCTCATCGTTGGTGACCTTTGTCTTCGTCATTTAGGCTGAATTGAAAGACGAGGCGGAGAAACCCAGTGAGTCGGCAGAGAAGAGCAACAAAACGGAGTCGACAGAAAAGGTGAAGAAAGAGGGAGCAGAGACATCCGAACGCGAAGAGGAGAGCGAAGAAGGAGGGGAGGCGAAGACGGCTTTAGGAGGTAACATGGACGTCAAAAGCAACATGAAAGAACGCGTGCTACACATCTGCCTGTATTGAAAACGTAGCTAGAACTTTTACATGAGAATCTGCTCATCATTAGAGCCGTTGCCTTTGTTTCCTTCACCTATAATACATTGTTTTATAAAACATACAGAACATCTACAAGTAAATTTAATATGGTATTGGAAGTTGATGCTATTTGAAAATTCGCATGCAGGTTTGTTAAAGCGGTCATCAGATGCCCCTTTACTATAAGTTTTATGATCCTTTAGGATCTTAATGAAAAGTTGCTATTATACCACCTTTTTCACCTCAGCTTCTCACAAATCAACCTGTTTTGGTGCATTTCCCCTTAAACATAATTAGCTCTGCTCACCCCACCCCTCTCTTCTGAGGTGCACTTTGACACGGCACACGTGGAGTGTTGCCTTGACAACAGCAACCATGTCAATTTAAACCGGAGTCAGATCACTGAAGTTCGGCAATTAAGGCTTGCACTGGACATTTCAGAATAGTTGTTTAACTTAGTTTAACTCTAATCTATCTTTTTATGTACTGGCAGGGTAGTGTACTGACCGAGATATGAACCTTCTGGAGTCCACGGATGCGCCGGCGCGTCCAATTCACATGAGCGCTTGTGCAGAACTATGTCATTTTGACAGGATTCTCAGAACAGTCTGATTTCTGAAAGATTTTCTTATTGCAAATAAAAACACTTGGTGAATTTTATCATTGTACGGTGGATGTGTACACACGTCCAATACACCATTATGTTAGAAAAACAGCAAAAGTGTATATTCCATCCGACGAGCCCTCTAAATAATTAAAAGAGAGACTAGTGGTTTTCTTGAAACATGATTAATTCCGGTTTTAAATGTTATTTAGTTTTCTTTGGTAAATGCAGTTAAAAAGCTCAGTATTAAAAATAAAGCACACCTATATGGTAATTTCTATCAGACAAGGATAAAGAGGAAGCTATGGAGTCATCTTCAGAGCAGGAGAAGGACAAGGAGGAGAAAGCAGCAACAGAGGACGGAGAGGATAAGAGGAAGAAGCTGGAGCATGACATTGGAGAGGGAAACATCGCTACAGCAGCTGCTGCTGCCCTGGCATCTGCTGCCACCAAGGCCAAGGTGAGGCCGACACACGTCGTCAGACCTCAGTCTGCCGTTTGTAATGTTTCTGTTTCTGTTCTGTGTATCTGACAGCTGAATACATGTGAAATAATTTATGTAATCTGCATGATGTCCAGATAAAACGTATGTATCATTTGTCTTGGCAGCACTTGGCAGCAGTTGAGGAAAGGAAGATCAAGTCCCTGGTTGCCCTGCTGGTGGAAACGCAGATGAAGAAACTGGAGATCAAGCTGAGGCATTTTGAGGAGCTGGAGACCATCATGGACCGTGAGAAAGAAGCCGTGAGTCTGACAGAAGCAGTCCTGGTTCAGTGTTGAGATCTGGGACTCCCAGTAGGAACATCCAGCAGCGGTTATTAATAGGTTGGGTTGTTAGCCGACTTTCATCAGGCAGTTATTCTCGTTAACGGTGCGCAGTAAATGTTTGGTTCATCACATGCTCTTACTCAGACTTGCTTCCCTTGATGGGGCAAATTAATAACTGCTCTTGTTTGTCTGCGTGCACTGCCGGGGACAGTCTCTGGAGGCGCCAGGTAGAGTGTAACACAGTTTTTTTACGTTGGTGACATCGGGACTGAAGCTCGGTTTCACAGTTGCATGAAAGACGCTTTTACAGAGTTGAACGCTTCAGTCTCATTCACACGGTAAGAAGCAGTCAGTGACGCAACCAAACCTCTCATGGCATTAAAAGTGTGATAAGTATTATACTGTATAGTATACTGTCAAGTTCATCCAGGTAGTTGGTCTTTTTTTTTTTTTAATTTTCAATATTCTTAGCTTTAGCTGATTGGCTTTCACTTTCCGCTGCTATTAGCACCACAACATGAATTTTTGATTTAGTTGCTGTGGAAATCTCTGATTAGGCCTCCTTACAGATTGTTCCTGAAGCACCTCTGCCAAGTAGCAGAGGTGCTTCAGTGGGCCAGTAACTCCTGTGTGGTGCAGGTGGATCATAGTTGCTTTTCTCTGTTGGTTCTAACTAGTTTCTTCATGTTTGCCGTGTCTCTGCGCAGTTGGAGCTTCAGAGGCAGCAGCTCCTCACCGAGCGACAGGCGTTCCACATGGAGCAGCTTAAATATGCAGAGATGAAGGCGAGGCAGCAGATGGAGCAGCAGGCCGCCGCTGCTGCCGCTGCCGCTGCTGCTCAGGCTCAAGGACAGGGACAGACCCCTGGATCTGGACCCCACCCCGGGCCCCCTCCACCAGGCATGCATCCAGGAGGACCCCCACCACACCATGGAGGCCCCCCTCCCCACCACGGAGCGCCCCTGCCCCATCACGGAGGGTCTCCAGCAGGCGCTGCACTGCATCCTGGTTATCCTCCAATGGGCCACCATCCCTTGGCCCCTCATCACCCTGGACAGACAGGTGAGAAATTAAGAAAGGAGGGGAGTGACAAATCATGCAAACTGTTAAAAGATGGAGATGGATTTGATTTTAAAAACGAATGAAAACCTGTATCTACATTTAAAAAAATGTTGTTTAATAGTATGTTATTTGACTCAACCAGATCCACTCAACAACGCAAATGTGTCAGTGACATAAGCGCAGCAGGGATTTAGTGCTATTTATGTTTGATTAAACAAAAGAAAAAATCCTCTGAATGTTTTATGTTTAATTGCACATGTAAAATGTGACGGTTAAAACATATGGTGCACATCCTCTCTCGTTTGATTTGTACCCTGCAGGACCAATGGGACCAGGTCAGCCGATACCAGGACGTATGATGTCTGGCCCGCCCTCTGCTGGTCCCCCACCCGGTGGCATGCCACCCATGATGCCCCCACGCCACCCTGGAGCCCCCAACGGCATGTGTGAGTGCAAATAGCCACCTTCACCTTGTGTTTGCATTTTGGGTTTTTTTTGAAAAAACAAACAGAAACTTGCAAGTCTACATTGTATTATACAGCAAAGTCAGTAATTTTAGTTTTATTATGTACACATTGATTTACGGAAACACGTGTCTATAAATTCTCTACAAACCTGTGTTTACAAAAAGGTTTCTGGAGTCCACATGTCACTGCATCCCAGAGCCGACAGTCGGTGTTTACCGTGAATGTCAGCCGAGCCCAACATTTGCATCGCTGCTGCTCATTAGCGCCACGTCATCCGCCGAGCCTTCGATTTACATGGAGCCAGTCGGCAACTGGAAGACGGCAGCATGTTGTTCTGTTGACAGCTGCTGTACTTTTATCCAGTTCTGCTTTACTGTGTTTCCTTCAAGAATATAGTTGCCAGTATTACATTTTCAGATTTCCATAAACACTGGTTTTCCAGTATTTCCATTCGTCCGAGAAAAGGTCACCGTAATACGATATTTATTTGAACTGTCTTGCAAGAGTGTAGAAGACATTTATGAAGTCCTACAAACCTAAGTTGTTTGGTTTTTGTTGTTTTTCTTTGCTTTCAGCTGAAGCAGCAACCGCATTAAACCCGGATGGTGTTTTTTTTTTTTTTTTTTTTTTTTTTTTTGCACGAGTCGTAACACCTGAAATAAAAGGCTCCTTTTATGTTTGACATGCAAACGGTTAAATTTTTTAATTTTTCCCCGTTTTACATTTAATACCATTTCATGTATCAAAAGCTAAAATGCCAAGTTGCCACTTTTAATTTTGAGAGCAAATTCTGATGAGGTTTTAGTCTCTCTTGACTAAAATATAACTTTAGACATCACTCGTCACCTTGAGTTTAAGTTTTCTCCTTTCAGACCTAATGTTTGTAATTGTCAGTTTTTCATTAACATCGCATGTTGGGTTACTTCTCTGATCAGAAAAGCTTACATGATAATGGAAATCCTTTGGCTCATTGTTGGCCTTCAATCGTCACCTCAGAGGTGCCGTGTTTCTACCAGAGATGGCGACTTGGGTCTTTAAAAAGCATCAGGCTTTAATGTCTAAGGGAGCTAGATGTTCTTACTTGGAGCAGATCGAGGAGCTCACACGTGTGCACACATATTTAATTTGTTGACACAAGCATCATTTAAAACAGTTTTTTTTTTAAAATATAGTTATGTATTTGTTTTTGTAGTTCGTCAGCCCTCAGATCTTGAAGACTGTTGCAACCCTGGAGATTGGTGAACCTAATGAACCTTCTTTTTTTGTTTGCTCTGACTGTTGCTTTTCCGTTTTTTGCAGACCCTGGCCCCCCACCTGCACAGCCGGAGGCGATTCCTCCAGCCCCCGTGGGTCCTCCAGCGCCTCAGAGTGGACGAGTGGCCGACAACTAACTCAGACACACAAAAGCACACGCGCGTAAAACTGTCTCTGAACATCAGCCCCTTTTATTATGACCTTTGCTACTGGCTTAATATTTCCCCTCAAAATTCAAAACCATTAAATTTAAAACAGGACACACAGGTACACTCGGGTTCGTGGGCAAAGGTGACCCAACTTTACAAACACACATGCAGACTTCCTCTCAGGGCACAGCAACAAGGTTCGTCTAGTTATAAACACTGTTTTCTTTCTATAGCGGTAGAGAAATGACCCTGTGTACAGAAAACCAAACGAAGAGACAAAAGATTTAAAAAAAAAAAAAAAAAAAGTCTTCTGTCTTGCTTTCTTTTCCGCTCCAGTGGTGTTTTGAATGACACTGTAACCGCTCCCTATCTCCCAAAAACACACCCCTTTTGGCTGGTCGCTCTTTTTCCAAAACAAACACTAGAGGGAGCTAGTGATGCCTGAGGGAGGGGGGGCAGTCAGACGGACAAAAACAGGGGTTTGTGTTTCCTGAACAACCTGACCTGTAAAAACACAAGCTAAAACGATTGTTCTGAGGAAGAAAAAACGTTTATAAAAACTCTCGGAGGACCTAGCCTGCCCTCACCCTTGTTGAGTATCTACCTCTCGCTCATCTTTTAATGATACACTGTAGTTCTGTGTGTGTCTGTGAATGTGTGTTAGAAAGAGGGATGTCTGGTAGCTTTCTGTGCCTTTTTTTTCTACACTAGTGTAGTTTTCATTTTAACTTCTGCACTGGCTTAGTTCAAAATACTGAAAAGCAAACAAAAAAAGATGCAAGACAAACGTCACAAAAACTGCTGTCCTGTAGTCTGATAAATAAGTAGTTTTATAACTCATTCAACAGGTGAATTCAAGCAAATGTAGCTGCATACAGTGTCATTTAATCATCTGTATTAAGCAGTAAGGAAGCACCTCTTGAAACAATTTTATACTGCTATTCATGGTTCATATTGGTAATAAAATACTGTTTTGTTTTTTTTTTTAAAGAAACATTTTGCCTAGTTTGTGACTGGATATTTTTTGATAGAATTCAAAAAAACAATGCAGGTTTTTTTTTGTTTTGTTTTTTAAATCTAAAAAAACCCCACAAACTTTCAGTCTCAAGACAGTTCTTGGGTTCTAACCGCAACAGAATATAAAGCTTTAAAATGGCTCACAAACAGTTGTTTGTGCTAAAGTTATTTAACTCGCAGTGTTGGCTCGGCAGTCCTGTCAGGTGGGGATTAATACGCGTCAGCGTTCACGACTGAGCTAAAATAAACTTGTTTCAGACACGGATGGATTCTAGTGTTTGAGTAACAGTCGAGCATTAATGCAAAATGTCACAGATCTGATTGGCATGAGACGCCGTCAGAGGAAGCACAGATGGCGAACATTCCTCCTTCTGCCACACCACCCACAGACTAACGCACACAGAAATGTAAGTTAAGCTGAGGCGAACACTGGAGGCTGCGTGCACAGACGGACTTGGCCTGACCCTGCCACAAAGCACTGAACCCACACACACAATCTCCTGCTGACCTTCTCACGGCCGTCACGACAGGGAGACCGCTGCTGCGGCTCGGCCCAAACATCAGAGCGTGCCAGCGCTCGTCCTCAGCTCGGTGGGCTTCTAAAAGTTTTAGGTGCTGTTACTGTAGCGATTAAACCCCGCCCCTTTTCTCTGCTCACTCTCCTTACGCCTAGTGTTGCCTAGTGCTGCCTACCTCGCTAAACTTTCCTCATCTTCACTGGTTTTTTTGCTTTTTAGTCACTGTAAAACTCGATATCCTTTTTTCTCTGCATCAGTCTAGAACTTTGGAAAATCCTGTCTACACAAAAGTTTAATTTCCAGATCCTGTCATCTGCTGTTGCACAAACACCAGATGACAGGATTTGTTTCATTAAACTTTTTTTTTTTTAAACAAGGCGAAGCCGTTTTTCACATTTAAAAAGGTCCTTGCAGGGTTTCTTTTGTTTCTCTGATATTTGGATTATCTTGGGGTTTGTTCCTGCATTTTTATGATGCATCCATTTTATAAAATGTCAGAAAATGTGGATTTATGCTGGTCACAAGTGACCCAAAAGCCTCGGATCCAAAAGAAATGGTCAAAATCTGTAATGTTCAAATAAGCCTTTTTCTTTTTTCTTTAGATAAAAAGATTGATGGTTCCTTTGTGATCCCTGAAAAAGCCATCCGTTAATTACATCATACCTGTGTACCTGTTTTCTTAGTTTGAATCTGGTGCTGCTCCTTTTTCAGTTTCTATCTCGGTTGTCAGCCTCGACTGTTGCTGCAGCAACTGTCTGGACGCTTTTATCGATTAGGATTGTAAATGCTCCTGTTTTTCGCTCCAGGATGGCACCTTCCAGTGGTAAAATAATTGGAGATTAGCAGATCAGTTTAAACTATTATGCAACAATTTCTACATTTATGTTAAACATGCACGTTGGCGTCAAAGGTAGCCCATTGAGAAGTTCCCGGTGAACCCATCCAGTGAAACTCCTCCTCCTCCTCTTCCTCCTCCTCCTCCTCCAGCACTGTTATCTGCTACCTCTTCCTCCTCCATTCGCTAGCTACCTCTCTTAGAAATCCTCCTCTTGCTGCCTGCTACCTCTGCACACCCTTTGCTACCTCCCGTTTGCTTTTCCTTTCCTTTAATTTCCTTTCTTATGTTGTCACTCGGCCCACATGACTGCTGCATCACTCACCGCTGCCCTCTGGTCCCGTCTGCAGGAAGAAGAAAACACACTTAACAGCCGTTCACTTTCTCATCCTCGTGTCCTCCCATAAGTAACATCTTATCAGGCTTGTGTATTTTCACTTAAATATGACAGAATTCTTCCTTACATATATTATCTTAATGGATTTTTTTTTTGTGTGTTAATGGTAATGTATTTTTAATGACAGGTTTTGTGTAGATGGAGTTTTCTCTGTTCTTTGTAGCATTTGTTTTCTTTTATTTTATATGGGGTCTGTTGGTACTTGGACCTAGACACTGTCGAATAAACTGTTTTCTATTATGTTTATGGCTGTTTTTTTTTTTTTTTTTTCAAACATGCACATCTCTGATGGCCTCCATCAGCTGACCTAAATCCTAACAAACTTCCTCTGCAGTGAGATCCACCACGTTGCCAAGCATCAATGTTATTTTTCCATAAAGGTTAAGTACATTAAAATTTTTCCAGCTGTAAACACAAGCTGGCTCACTTAACCCTTAAAAAAAATAATTTGATCTCTGCTAGAAAATACAAGTTTGACATAATGCCTGCACGGGACCAAAACATTTTACGCTTAAAAAAAAAAAAAAAAAAATGAAGTAGTTGCCTGCTAAGGTTGTGTTATACAGTCCTTTAAAAATAAGTTTGACATGTTAAATATGTGATCTACACCTGTAACATTGATTCAGTGTAAAGGTTTAAAGTCAAATTTAAAAAATGGATAAATATAATGATTTCAATATTGTTATTTAGGATATGGGGATGCCAACACTGCGGTAATGATGGTGTAAACAGTGGTAGTGGTAATAATAGTAATAATCTGTAGTTGGGGTGGATGCCATGCCGACAAGGGCACCCCAACAGCCCCAACCCCATAAAAATGGAATTTCTGATCAATGCACCAAAACTATTATTTTTCCATGTAAAAGTACAATAAAAGTACAATATCCTGGAACAGAAATAAATATAACCACTTTCCACTTACTGAGTTATTACAAGCATTTATTTTAACAATAAAACCTAATACAGAATACACAATACAGAATGGAAAAAAGTTTGAAGTTTTCCACCTTTTTACATTTTCTGAAAAGTAATTTTGACTTTAAGAAAGTTACTTATTAATTACAGATTTCAAGTGAAAGAAACCAAATTTTTGTATTATTATTTTCTTGTGCGTACACTGCCCGGAGCTGTTGGAGCTGATGAAGGATCTCCCGTGTAAAGATTTCGGTCGTTGCTGTCAATGTTTTTCCACTCGCTGCTGCTCCAGGATGAGAAACTGGATTATCTGTCTTTTGCTTTTGTTCCAGGATTAGGGATGTTGCTGCACAGCATCTGTACATGATGCGATCACATTGTGTAAATTATGCTGTTTATAATGACATCATTGGTGCGTCTGACTATTGAGGAGGAAAATAATTATGTTTCTGAGAACATTAACGTTTCTTTTAATCCTCTTTGACCCTTTGTATTATTTCTATTATCATTGTGAGGATGTTAAGAGATATACATGATATTTCCAGTTATACTCTGCAGGATTTGTGAATTTTTTGCTTGTTATGCTGCTTCATCTCTCTGCTGAAATAAGAATAACAGGACCCCCGTCGCCGCATAAAACCTAATCCCAGCCCTCCCTCGCTGTAATCTGGCGAGAGAGGGGATTTCTCTGTCCAGCAGATTGAACATAGGCATGTTATTGAGAAGAATGAGGGGTCTATACACCCCCCACCTCCCCATTGTGTTGGGATCGAACAGATCTCATTTTTGGACTTTTTATAAGCAAGTAATGGCTGCTGCTAGTGATAGTGGATCAAGCTCTGACCATGAGGAGGAAGATGGTGCAGTGGATGAGGATGAGGAGGTAGCATGAAGACGATTCTCCCCTCCTACACACCCACAACTGTGTCATTAACACATATGTCCAGACCTTGATGACCAGCTGATGACGACCATTAATTACAATCAGGTGTGTTGATGCAGCGAGACAACTAAAACCTGGAGGACCAACTTTAGACACCTCCCTCCCTCCCTCCTTCCTTCCTTCCTTCCTTCCTTCCTTCCTTCCTTCCTTCCTTCCTTCCTTCCTTCCTTCCTTCCTTCCTTCCTTCCTTCCTTCCTTCCTTCCTTCCTTCCTTCCTTCCTTCAGTCCATTTCAAGGTGGGGTGGCCTGCTGCAGTTAATCCCATCTGTCAAAAGGAAAACAGTGGGGTACACCTTACGACAGGTCCACTTTCATTACTTGATATTAAAAAGAATAAAGCTTATCTTTGATGCTTAATATTTCTCCTTCCATTTATTCATTAATTGCCTTTTGTATTCACTGGCTGTTTTTGATGTAGAATAGAAGTTGCTTTCAGTCCCTGCTGTAAATTAACTTGAATTTAAGCGATATTGTTATTATTATTATCAATATTAAGCTGAAAATATAAAGCAGATGCAAAGTCAATAAAACATTTCCATTTAGGGTGGCGAGCTCAGTGGAAACTGCAGCTGCTGAGGAGAGTGTGCAACTGATTACTTTATAGTCAACAAGGAATTCAAACGGGCAACCATCCAGTCCCTACTGACGCTCCAAACTCCGAGCTACTGCTGGCCTGGACAGGCTTTTAAAGCAGAAAAAAGAAACGAAAACAGACTGAAGGCAGCTTGGTAAACGGGCTACAAAAAGTGACCATTTTACATTTTGCTGGTGCACAGTGAAAATATCTGACAGCAATGCAGAAGAAGGGGTTGGGGTTTAACACCGGGGCTTTTCACTTGACACGTGGACTCAAACACTGACCTTTTAGTGATGAGGCCGTCTGCTTCTTATTCTGAGTGACCCGACTGCATGTGACTGAAACGTCCTCTTGTCAGTATTTGTTCGGGAATATAAATAGATTTTGGGCAGAGTCCTGCGAGTCTGAGGGAATCCTAAAAATATGATGTCTTAAAGGCAAAGTTGGACCAAATTACTGCTCTGTTAGTCTGTTGCAATGTGGTCATTTTTAGTGTTTGTATTTATTTATGAAAACGTACTTGTAAGCAATCATCTGAAAGTATCAAAATAGTGCGAGCAGACTTCGTCCTGGGAGACACCGATACGAAACATAGCTAAGGAATTCTGTTGGAATATTTTCCCTGGAAGATCATAACCTTGGGAAATTGTCATTTGAGAGCGTTGATGTAAATCATATGTTGGACATGTAAATACTGTAGAGAGAACAAGCTTTTCAAACTTGGACGTGAAGTGAAAGGTTTCTGGGTGAATGATGGTGAAAAATGACTGAAACATAACTGTGGTCTTAAAGGAGATTTATTATAAAGAAGAAAAGCAAAAAGAAAAAGACACATTTTTAGTACTCGGGTGTTTGAACTAACTTAAAGAAAAACTTTTGTTTAACAAAACTTTCTGATTTTGTTTGGGGCCACCTAAGGTTGAAAATATGCCCGACTTGATTCAGTCGCTGACTCCACCCCCTCTGCCATGAGCTGGAAAAACACACACAAAAATAAAAATAAAACATGCCTGACACACATGTTATTTAAACCTCAGGAAATTGTGTCAACATTTGCAAAGACATTATAACTTGTCTCCTTTATTTGAGGCCTCTGTTGGGTGTGAATTGTAATGAGAACTTATCTTATGAGGCGTTTAAACCAGTGATGGTCGTTACTTAATAGAGCCACCACCTAGATCCTGTTGCTCTGATTGTTAAGGTGACTTCTACATCTGTGGAATGAACGCAGTTCAAATATATGCATTACATAGGGTGGTATTTAATAAAAATACCAAAGTAAAGTATGAATGCTTTGTTTTTCTTTGTTTAGTTGCATTTACACAGCTCCTGTTTCCAGTAACATGAGTGAAGATGTAATCTGCTCTTCTAGCTGAGTGAATGCTGAGCGGGCACGCAGGAGCGCACGCACACACACACACACACACACACACACACACACACACACACACACACACACACGTTTTCAGAGTGAAAGATTCAGGACGAAGCTTTAGTGGAGGCTTCTCTAAATGTCCGACTCTCTTTGACTTTTGGGTCAGAATCAAATCCAGTGCACTCAATAAAGCTCATCACTTTCTCTGAAAATCCGCTTCAGCCATATATAGTTTGTAAAATGACCTAAAGCTGTAATAATCAGACTGTACAAGAAGAACTGGACACACCAGGACAGGGGTAGGATGGGGTTAGGATGGGGTTAGGACGGGGGTAGGACAGGGGTAGGACGGGGGTAGGATGGGGTTAGGACGGGGGTAGGATGGGGGTAGGACGGACTTAGGACGGGGGTAGGATGGGGATAGGATGGGGTTAGGACGGGGGTAGGACAGGGGTAGGATGGGGTTAGAACGGGGGTCGGATGGGGTTAGGACGGGGTTAGGACATGGGTAGGACGGGGGTAGGACGGGATTAGGATGGGGTTAAGATGAGGTTAGGACGGGGGTAGGACGGAGTTAGGATGGGGTTAGGACGGGGGTAGGATGGGGTTAGGATGGGGTTAGGACATGGGTAGGATGGGGTTAGGATGGAGTTAGGATGGTTCAGCTGCTGCAGTTTCCAGCAGTAGCAGTCAGACTGCAGCACCAGTCCGGACCCTGTCAGGTCGGAAGAGTCCTGGAAGAGTCCTGGAAGAGTCCTCAGGCAAAGCTGCGATGCCTGAAGCAGCCAGTCAAAGCCGAGTGGTGAAGGCTGCTGAATGGACAAAGAAACATTGGGAGGCCGTCCAGCAGGCCCAGGCTGGCGGCCCTGCCCCAATCCAAAGCCCCAGTACCCCATCAGGCCAACCCACAGCCAGCTGACGCAGACCGTTAGTACAATTAACAGCTCGGCAAACCCTATGAATTCACCAAAAGATGTCAGCTGGCTGGAACCAGCATTGACAGTGATGTCACGGTTGCTTAATAAATAAATAGATAAGTAAAATAGAAAGAAATACCCCTAATTATCCCATGTACAGTTGTTGTGGATGTGAAACATAGGTATGGAGCCAAAACCAGGCTGTTAATATGTAAATTCAACTGTAAAGTTTGACAATTTAACGTGGGAGTCAATAAATATTGAACCCCATGTTAAAATTTTGGCTCCCTGGTTGTAGAGCTGTGGTTGGACATAAAGACAGCTTTTCATAAAGATACACATTTAATGTAAGTAAAAGAAATACTGAACATGTTTGAATCAGTCACTGCTACTGAGGAGGATTTTCATGCTCACTACGACATGGTCTAATTATTCATGTGCTGTTGTTCATCTGAGGTCATACCCCTAATTTGATGACCTGTTTTGTTTTTTTTTTTAACTTTACAACTGAAAGACCATCAGTTTCTTTTTCACGTGACTGTAATTCTTTTACCTTTGACTTGGCGTCCACTTGAACTTTGTAGCTGATGTCGCTTCACAAGTTTAGACTTCTGTTATCGTCATGTTGAGGCCGGAAATACAAACGTCACCGTCGGAGTGAAACTCGTGGCAGAACATCCAGCGTGTGTTAGGCTATTTATCTTTGAAGCTCAAGGTGGCAGGGACAGAAAGGTTAAAAGCAGAGGGATTGTGAGGATCGACAGATGAAATGCAGGGACAGAAATGGAGGGAATGGTTGAGCTGTAAAGTGTAAAGCTCATCAGTAGTGGCAGATTTAGTGCAGATGAGGGATTCTGGAGGGACCAGCACGTTAATTATGAAACGTTCTGGGGACAGAGTGGGTTCACTAACACACTCTTTTATCCAGACGTGCTCAGACTGCACACCATCTCACATCCCAACATACATGTGAGGCTTTGCATCTTAAATTGATGATTTTAGCTTTGTTTGGGACCATAAACTTTGATGAATTTATCTATATAAATGTTTCCAGCTTTATGGAAATGTGTGGAAAGGTATTTGTACCTTTTGTGACCATGCT